>WEIS01062350.1:1061-12894 GCA_013389965.1 Todus mexicanus | reverse complement strand
TTCTATGATTCTATGAAAAACCTTGGGAATCTCTAGTGAAACAACTATGGCCTGTAAAACAATTGTTAGATTAGATAGTAAAGCAAAATGAGCATGATTGCTCGATGAAACAAATTCTAATCAATAAAGCGACACAGTGCAACACAACATCAATATATCCTAAGTTATGACCAGGAAAATAATAACTGTAAATCAATGGATTAGAAAACTAGTAATGTAAATGGAGACAATAAAGAGTAATACTCTGATAGAGAAAGCTAAGTGTCGGTTTCAATGAGTCAGAAGCTTCCGGTCAATATTTGAAAGTTATCTGCCTAGTTTCCAGTTTCGTGCCCATTACTCCTTCTACTTGGATCCTGCACTTCTCATCCTATTGGCACTTAAGTCCCCACCTGAGCCACAGAAGGGAACTGGAAGAAGCAGGAGGAACATGCGCTTTCCCCTTTTTTTGAATCCACATATAATAGGCTCAAAAAACCCAGATTTGTGTATTCATGATGTGGGAATACCGAGGGCCAAGGGGAATCTGGATATTTCATATTGGGTTAACGTCGAAGTGGTGCAATAAGAACATGCTCTACAGATGTATTCAGCTCAGCATCACGAACCAAAAAAAATTCCTCTGTTCAGCTTGGTACGTAGTAACATATTAATCATAAAGACAGGTTTGCTCCTACTGGTGCTATGATTTTAGCTTCCACTCTGGACTACTAATGTTAATCTGTAATTTTTCTTCAGTTTACACCATCTCCTTCCATTTAACTGGCAATTTCAGTAATTTCTTAAAAAACTGCTAGCACCTCCAGAAACAGATGTTAAGTAAAAGCAACAAGGTAACATCACTGATGATGTACATCAGCTCTAGATAGGAATCTGAGTACATTCATTGAAGAGAATGAAACAGACTGACTAAAGCCTGCAAAACTGCTAACAAGGAAATACTGTGTCCTCTAGGCACAAGCAACAGCATCATGATGTTTCTAATATAGTGGTACAAACTCAAAGCCTGTGTGGCTTAAATGAAAATGTAATGTCTTAAATTAAGCTGTGACAAGATCTTGAATTACAAACTTTCTCCATAATCTCAGAGAGAGAGTTTCCTCCACAATCTCCCTCAACTTTCCATATCACTCCTTTGACACACAAAGCCTTCGGACTCTCCTCTAATTCAACACAAATATTTGAGATATCCTAAGGCATCTCGTCTGGCCATCAACTCCCTCTCCTACAGGTTCAATCTGCTAGTCTTCTGCAGATGTCTCAAGCTGCATTAGTCACCCTTGCTTAAGCAACTCAGCCAAGCCCATGTTTGCCCTTACCACTTTTAATGATGTAGTTTACTCCTCTCCCTACTTTTTTTTTTTCAGATTAATGCCTCTCAGGGGAGGGGAGCAGCCTGGGTCCTGTCTTGTACAATATTTGCTCCTTCAAGGCACTTTTTCTTGTTTATACAAGCATAAGCACGAGGAAGAATTTGGAATATTCTGAAGCAGGAAATGCAGAATGGGCACATATTCACATGCAGAAAGGAAGCTCTTGGCATTCTGAAAAAATCCTCTATTTTATACAATATGAAATAACCAACTTTCCAAATTCTCTAAAGCACTGCACATCTGCCCATACGGTTACCTTCTGTTTCCAAAAGCAAAGAGAGAGCTGCGCTGCCACTATGACTTGCTTGGCGAAATGACAAAAATACTTAACAAAAAACAAATGTTGAATTAATGTGGATTTTAAAAAAATGATCAGAAAAAGAATCACCAGTCTTCATCAAGGCCATAAAAGATGGCTACAGAATTCTTCCTCTGACCTCTAGAAAGAGAAGGATGCATACAGTGAAAATTCACAAATAAGTAAGGATGGTAGCACAGGAAGCAGAAATTTCTCACCTTTCAGAAAGGTACTGGTAGTGAAATAAAATGGAGTAGGTTGAAGTGTTAAATTACAAGGATATCCCAGGGTTTCTGACCGTATTTTCTGCACACAGCTATATTTAGCTTGCCTTTCCCAGGTCATCACATATGCAAGACAAAATAACCCACTATAATAACTTTGTCCACAGAAGTAATAAAATCTGCAAAGACAAGACTTTTCCAAACACAGGACGTAATTTCAGAACTTCACATGCTACTGCGCAGGTGAAGTATCCCCCAGTTAAGCCCTTCAGAGTGCTCATAACTTGATGGACGAATAGGAACTCCTGCTTCAAAGCATGTCACAGCTATGAAACAACTGTGAGAAAAAGAGCTAGGGGTCAAGTGCTAAAAAATTAATATAAACCTCCAGAACTGATACTTTCCTGTGTTTGGCAACAGCCTCACCATTCTGCTGACCCCAAGTCACCTGTGAGTGTCAGGTGATGGGAGCTCATGAGATGCAGTCAGTCCACCTGAGTGCAGAAAATCTGTGATGTCTTTGCAACTCCTTCAAATTCCCTGCATGAAGGCTGGTGCCGCAGAGTCTACATGGAGTACCTCGGCTTTTTGGGCAGCCAATACTAGTAAATCACAGAATGACTAAGGTTGGAAAAGACCACCAAGATCATCAAGTCCAATCTTCTACCCAACACCTCCACGGCCACTAGCCTGTCCCCTGAAGTGCCATATCTTACTCACTTTTTTTAACACTTCCAGGGATGGTGACTTCACCACCTCCCTGAGCAGCCTGCTCCAATGTTTAGCTACTCTTTCAGTAAAGAAATTCTTCCTAAAATCCAAGCTGAACTTCCCCTGGTGCAACTCGTCGCCACTTCCTCTTATCCTGTCAGTAGTTACTTGGGAGAAGACACCAACACCCGCTTCTCTACAGCCTCCTTTTAGGTAGTTGCAGAGAGGAATAAAAGTCACCTATGAGCCTCCTCTTCTCCAGGCTAAACAACCCCAGCTCCCTCAGCCTCTCTTCACAAGACATGTTCTCCAGAACCCTCAGCAGCTTTGTTGCCCTTCTCTGTGCCTGTTCCAACACGTCAATGTCTTTTTCACACTGTGGTGCCCAAAACTGGGCACAGTATTTGACATGTGGGGTTACCAGTGCCGAGCGCAGAGGGGCAATCACTTCCCTAGTCCTGCTGGCCACACCATTTCTGATACAGGTCAGGATGCTGGTGTCCTTCCTGGCCACCTTGGCACACTGCTGGCTCTTGTTCAGCCAGCTGTCAATCAAAAAATCCTTAAAGAAGTTTACCACTCTACTATTTTAACATGTACTTAGCTGAGGGAAACCCCCCCAAAAGGACAACTTATCAGTGCCTCTCACTCAGAGGCAGAATCTATCCAGAAAAGCAAAATACGTTTCTACTGAGACAAGATCTCACACAAACTGTTTGACTCCCCTGCTGCCCCACTGTTGCTCCATGATGACCTTTGTTTGATTTGTGGGGTTTTTTTAAAGCTTTTGCTGCACTCTTTTTGCACAAATCACTAGCTTAATTAGGAGCTTTCTTTCCACGCTTACCAAAACTGTAATTAACTGTCTATAAGTACGTTCCACCTCATGTATCTTTTACTAACCACAGTACTGTTCTACCAACATAGCCTTCTGTATGATACAGTACCCCTAATATAAAACAACGGACTCCAGAAAAACTCTTCAAACACTAACCCCATTGCAACAACTTACCTGTACCACTGTTTCTTGTATGCCAAGGTAATAGGTCTCTGAAAAATACCTTAGATAGCCACAAATTTTGAACATCTCATTTGCAGCAGGTCTTCCTGGTTGCTTACTTTCTGTCAGATAAGTTGCTCTCAGCATTCGCTGCACAGAACTTTTCCAGTAAGTTGAACATACACACTTTGATCCCCTTTTCCAGCCATCTTTTTGCTGATTTGTGCGTATAATTTAAATATGACTATTACATTTTTAAAAACCGAAATGTCCAAAACATCAGGAGCCTGGCAAGCTCATTAGCTTCTTATGTCTGTGTTTCTTATCAACTAAAGCTATTTCACTGTTGTTACCTGGAAGTACTGTTTGCATTTTAATCTATTAATGAGAGCAGAAGATAGTGTGATCAAAACGAAAACATGCAAGAAGAGCTCATGCTTTGCACTGGGCGTTACTAAGAGCCTATAAAATGGACTTCCCTTTGTCTACACGAGCATAGCCTACTCTGCGATAGCGCTTACATTCCAAACCAATCGCCAAACCTGTAGGCTCAGGGTTTGTGCATCTCATACCACATGCATGAAATGCAGAAGCGGTCACATCACAGAATCACAGAATAACTAAGGTTGGAAAAGACCTCTGAGATCATCAGGTTCAGCCTCTTGGATTTAAAATAAACTTTAAAGTTTAAAGTTCAAAGTAAACATACACGTAAATAGATAAAAATTACCCCAAGATTCACTTTCTAATACTTAACTTTCAAACCTAATCTTGTAACTTTCTGGGAAAAGATTTGTAACTTTGAACGCACCAGGCCCACGGTTCTAGCTACCATGACTGACGGCGGTGAAGTGGGGCAATGATAGGTGCCTGTGTAGTCAGGGCAGGGACTGTGACTGCCTGTGATTACTTAGGGACCATTATAATACAGGCAGTACTTGAATACCCACTCCTGATTCTGCACCTGGCTTTTGAACCAGAATGTCAGTACTTAACTTTGTACTAGTTTATACAGCTATCCAGTATACAAGGCTGGGACAAATCAAGTCCTCAGCTCCTGAACAACAACAAATCCTAAGCAATGTGTTTTCTGCTACTGAATAAACTCAGACCCACAGCAACAGGTCTGGTCACATCAATGTTTGTCCAGAGAGTACATTCTCGAGGAGCTTTTCATGTGCAGCCTTCAGTTGAAAGAATAATGAACTCTTTCACCCTACGGCACCGTTGCGAAAACTGAATGCTATCAGCCTTGTGCTAAGCGGGTAAAACAGAATAATGACAGATTCTGTTCCATGTTTGACTTTATGATCTGCAAACAGAACAAAATGCAACTGTATTTCTCTCTCAGCTGAAGTGAAACAGGGAGGATAAGCAAACAAAACAAGCTACGCATATCTAACATATAAAACTTCACAGAACAGAACAAAACAAAATAAAACATTCTCCAACCGAACACCGACTTGAATGCCAACCTAAACATAGACCTCCCAAAAATCAGGCACTAATATAAAAACATTGATTGCATAGCTATTGAAGTTTCCTAGTCTGGTTTTTCCACTAGCCCTAGAACAACTGAGATACAAAATGTGTGAAGCAAGTGACAAAGGTTACTGCATTTTATACCACTGTAATCTGGATTTGAGGAAAATAATCTGCCATGCCAAAGCCCAACTGTTTGCACTGTGTATCCTATAAGGGGAACTACTCAATGGTAGTGGCTTTTATACAAAAAAAGCGAGTTTCTGTCTGTTCACAGCATAATCTCCTTCATTTCCTCTCTTAAAGCATAAATATTTTTACCGAAAACATAAAAGTAAGTATTTTCTACCATTGTCTTGGCACCTACTCCAACTCATAGCCCAGAGTTCACCACGTGGTTGTAGTCCTAATGCCTTTACAGTACTTTAATGGTCCAGAAATATTATTAGTCGTTCAGCTCTGCAAAAGGTAGTTAACCTCTACCCTCAGGTGACAGGAAAAAAACCCCACCAAAACACCATAAAAACACATGCCATGCAACAGCTTAAAACACCGGAACATGTACACAAAAAGAAGGAACATGGGGAAAGATTTTAATAAGATGCCAGAGGTTAGAGTCTTTAGCACTTCACACACACCTCTATGATGGAGGCAGTACAGACTTCACATCCTACAGAGATGTATCTGTTGCTACTGTATCACCTAACTGTCCCCAAAACTACTTCTGTGGCTGGTCCCATTACTGGCACCAACAGATAAAAAAAACCAAAAAACAAACTAAATCAGAATGGTTAACAGAACTGGCTGCAGAAAGGAAGCCTTCCACGCACTTAACTTCGCAATCTAAAGGAAGGGAAAAAAAGTAAAGCAGCAAGTGAGGAAAGATACTGAACTCAGAGAAGATGGAAGGAAGTTACTGAGTGAGAATTGTTAGTAAGTTTTTACTGGGTTTTGGGAGAATAAATGGAACTCTGATCTTGAATCATAGAATGTTAGGGGTTGCAAGGGACCTCTAGAGATCACCCAGTCCAACCCCCCTGCCAGAGCAGGGTCACCCAGGGCAGGACACACAGGAACGTGTCCATACAGGATTTGGAAGTCTCCAGAGAAGGAGACTCCACAGCCTCTGTGGGGAGCCTGGGCCAGGCTCTGTGACTCTCACACGGAAGAAGTTTCTCCTCGTGTTGAGGTGGAACTTCCTATGTTCGACCTCACACCCGTTATTCCTTGTCCTATTGCTGGACACCACAGCAAAGAGCCTGGCCCCCTCCTCCTGACACCCACCCCTTAGGTATTGATAAGATTCCCTCTCAGCCTTCTCTTCTCAAGACTAAACAGCTCCAGGTCTCTCAGCATTTAATTCCAAATGTTCATTCCAAAAATCACATGGTGTGTGTCACAGGGAGGAGAAGTAGCATTAGCCTGCCTTCAGCAGCTGAAAGCCTGTTTAAATGAAAAAAAGAAGACTAGATGCTCATCATTGTGAATACCCAAATGCAAAATGAAAAAAAAATAAAATAGAAAAAAAGCCCTCATTTACAGGGAAAGATGGAATTTGAATGACATAGCTCTCTTCCTTTCTCCCATATTTTAAATGGGAAATGAAACAAATTCATTTAATTTAAAAATCATTTGAGGTAACGCACCTCACCAGTGGAAAATGGCTGCACAATCGGAACACATTGGTAATCAATTAAGCTGCATTAAAAACAAAAGAACCCATATGGGTGATAAAGATTTCAAAAATACTTATGAGCAAGGTGGTGAAACAGCAGCCTTTTAAATTTAAACGAAGTATTTAAATCCATGAAAACAACAAATGGTATTGCTCAGAGAATTCTGCATTGCATTAAATCAGTAGAACAGGCCCTGGGAAGGTCTCAGGTTTCCTCACAGTTCTAGTCAAAGAGACCAACAATAATCAACAAGCACAGCACGCATTCCCTTGCAGCAATATAGACTGACTTCCACTGCCTGTGTTACTATTTTCAACTAAGGGCTGAGTTTCAGCTGACGAGTTTACCTCTGAACAGCCACACAACTTTATGCGCAACCGAATTGGACACTAATGACATGAGAAATGCTGTTCATCTGGAACTATCACACGAAGAATGGGACAGCTCAGCTGAACAAAACTTTTAAGTTACTAGGTTCAAGGGTGAGCAGCTTGTCCTCTTAGGCATCCATTAACAACTGCAGACATATCAAAAAGATGTCACAGAAGTCAAAGCAATTCTTCTTTTCTTACACTTAACTAACTACAATAAAATAAAATAAAATAAAATAAAATAAAACAAAATAAAATAAAATAAAATAAAAACCCCATCTGTTGTAAACTGCTTGTATTTTCCAAGGGCAATGTCTTTAATTTATGCTACCGTTTCAAACCCACTGGAGCTAATAGGCAGAACAAAAGATAGCATCCAGAATACACCTAGGAGGTTTCCAGATGCGCATACCTGCTCTCTTTCTAAAAATTGTAACTGTCAAAAGTTTACAATGTCATGCTAACCTGTAATAAAGACAAATCTCGCTTGCGTTTTAAAGCCCAGACAAGTTTTTTTTTTTCTCAAGCTGCTCACACACATATGTACATATTTAATGTCACGCACCAGTTTGACAGAAATATGTGTGACTGCTGTCATAGAGGAAGCTAAGCACACATGAGTAGTCACACGTAGAATAAGAGACTGGCATTAGAAAAGCTTTTTGCTTCTATTACTAAACTTCAGGAAACATCCATTATTCTGGGTATGACTCCTGTGATCCGTACTTAATCTTATACATTTCCTTGAACACTTGTAAAACGTTCCAGCTTTTCCTGACATCTTCAGCATGCAGAACAGATGTCCAGCTCACACACCTGAAGCATGTTAAAATGGCAGGGGGCATGGTACTTGTATTAGGTTTGGCTGAGCTGGATGGAGTTAGCGTCCCCATACCAGCTCTTATTGTGCTGTGAGGTTGTTGATAAGGCACCAGTGTTGTGGCTGCTGCTGAGCAGGGCTGGCACAGCACCAGGGGGATGGGGTGGACAAGATCCTGGGAGAGGATACAGTCAGGACAGCTGACCTAAAATTGTCCAAAGAGCTATTCCATATCACATGACATCAGCTCACAAATAAAAGCTGGAGGAAAAGGAAAGGAGGGGGGGCATCTGTAGGAGAAGATGTTTGTCCCCTGAGCAACCGCTACGCATATCAGAGCCCTGCTTCCCTGGAGAAGTCGGACATCACCTGCTATGGGAAGTAGAGATTGAATTTGTATTTCTGCTTTGCTTCATTTCACGTGTGCAGCCTTGCTTTTTTTTTTTCCCCCTATTAAACTGCCTTTGTCATAACCCACAGGTTGATTCTATCTTATTCTCTTTCCCCTTGTGGCGTTGAGGGAGGTGTGCGTGGGGGAAGCGAGAGAGCAATTTGCTGAGTACCTGGTACTCAGCCAACGTTAACCCACCACAGTCCTAGCTTCTGTTCCACTTAACATCAAAATGAAGGGACACAGCCCTTGAACTGGGAAGAGGATGTACGAGAGACACACCTTGGGTGAGTCAAGCAGCTGGAGCAGTGGGGTACCAATCAAGGCACAGGGATATAAAATTATTTAGCAAGAAACAGGACTCCTGAAAACAAAACCACCATGCTCTCACTGCCTGTTTTCAAACCTCCCTTTCAGACTTTACACTAGATCTACAAACATGGGGGTTTATTATGTTTGATTTGCGCTATCTCTTTTACTTTTATTCACAAAGCTGGAGTTTTTATATCCAGTTAAGGTTAGGTATAAATTCTGACCTAACATAAAAGTTCTGAGAGATCCTTGAAGACACTGCAGCAGTTCTGACTTGCCTCTTAAAACAAAACGAACAAAAGACCAAAGAGGACATCTCTCCACAGGCCCAGCAGAAAAGGACTTACCTGTCTGTTGTGTTCTTTTGGGGTAGGTCTTGCTGCGACTTCTTTCAATGCACTGGTCAGGCCGCGGCAGCTGCACAGAAGGGTCTCTGGTCATTTGCAAAGATGTCCTGCCACTTGGAAACGCAACAAAATCATGGGAAAACAATTAAAAAATGATCAAAGAAACAGACAATCTTTAGACTGGAAAAGACTGCATGTGTTTTGGACAGCATGCTTGGTTAGCTATTTGCTTCTCATCCCAGCTCTAGATCTCCTGCTGAGCAGCTCTACCCTGACTTTTGTTTTGGTTCAGTCATTGGCAGAATCATGAACACATTGTGCCAATCTATTCTAGATTTGGCGTTTTCAGGAGGAGCTAGGCAACTAAACCAAAACCCTGTTTTTCAGGAATAGGCTAAGACAACGTCACCTTTCGTAAGCTCAAGTATTCTGACATATAACTTCCTTAAGTAATTGGGTTACTTCCTGAATTCTTTCTGTAAATCTTCATCCCAGGAAAATAAGTACTTAACATTGTTCGGTACTAGCCAGTGAGGGGCTACTTCTCTGCCATGTGGAATGGCAACCAAAAGGGCATGGAAACCCCTGTGCAAAGCAAAGTGTAATAAAGTCTTCCTGAGTAGAAGCCCCGAATGCTGTTTACAGTAAGGTTCTTCTTCATTGCAAAATTTAAGTTTAATTAAATTCCTTTATGATCACCTTAATGTTCCACTCTGTGAAAGCAGAATACAGTGTTCATAACATAAAAATGTAAAACAGGCCTCATATTCCTCCCCAAAACTCCACTTTTGGCTTCTGGAAACTTACTACACCAGAGAAGCAATTGTTAATATTAACTCCTAGTTGCATAAACATCCGAGTTCAATGTCTTAGAACCACACAAGTATCACACCAGCAAATGCCATGCAACTATACAGGCATTACAGATGCAGATTTTCTGAGTTATGCAGTAAGACTCCGCTAAATACAGATTGTATTTTCACCAGTAGCTCCACAGAGGTAGTAAGCTCTGCGGGATTTTCATCTTCTCAAAACTGGCAAAAATTGGTAGCTTTAACTAAACATCTGGAGATAAAATCTTCCACTCAAACTAACACATCCACACATTAATCAAAGCCTCTATTTTAAGACAAGGAAATTGCTTTACTGAAAACTGCCTGCCACAGCCTGAGAAGTACCTATAAGATTTAAAAATAAAAAGCCAAAAGACAATATTATGGTCCGCACATAAACATGGTTAAATGATGGGATTATGTTTCTGCTTTGAGCTAATGATGTATACACATACGCGACACTGCCTCTGCTCTTGGTGCTACAACAGGGAACAAAGGAAAAGAGGGAAGACAACAAAAACTGATGGATAGGCAAGGAAAAGATTCTCCAAGCACTTGAAAATGCTGTTACTGCTGCTCTGAATGAATTCCAAGAAGAGTTAACATGTCAATCACCAACTGATAATCCTTATTTCTCATGAACACTGCGTAATCAATATGGTGCAACTACATGTCACAGCCCACATTTACTAGAACATTCACTCAGGTCAGGGGGAGCCCTCAAGAATCATGGCAGCAAAACAAGGAATAGTTCGTACTAGAAGGGCAATATATACTTTAGTGTTTTCTAGACAAAACTAACATTCTAAACATTGCTGTCAGGAATAACCATAATCCCAACGTGGGGATCTGTTATCACAGATCCCCCTTGAAACTTATTAAGAAAGGAAGATGAATTTAAATCACCACCTGTAGGAGTAACTCAAATGCAATTAACTACTTCATGATATTTTTATAGAACTGACTAGAAAGTTCTGGTAAGTGCAAAGCTTGCCCGTCCTCACCACTAGTCCCCTGGTCTAATCTGCTGAAATGGTCCAACAGAGGAAACTCCTATACATTTTCACAGATGGTCAGGATACAGGTCAGGATCCAACTAGAAACCCAAAAGGCACTACAATCATTCCCCTGCTATTTACAGCAAAGAGAAATGGATCATGCCACATAGTGTGATAACCCAAATAACGTGTATTATTATTAAATATGTTGGAGAAGATGGGACAGTAAAACACCAGTCATCCTGCCTACAGATTCAGCAATGTGACCTCAGCCTCAGAACTGCCATACACATCTCTCCATCAGTAACACCTTCCTTACAAGCAAGATCTTACATCCAAGGGTAACAGACTGTTGACTATGAATTCTGATTGACTGAGGATAATTATAATACAGCTACTGTTACACACTGCTGCTAGTACCTCCCATGGATACTAATTCCAATCCAGGAGCTGCTAGAGAAATCGTGGTTTACGGTTTTCTTGTCTTTAGAAAAGTCTTCCTAAGAGGCAATGACAAAGAACTGCCTAACAAACAATTGCCAGCCATCCTCATTATGATCCATGTATTTCTTGAGTGATCATAGAAATACAGACAGAAAGAGAAAACAGACAGACAAGTGAAAAATAAGCCTAAACAAACTCAGTATATTTGTAGGCCATGGAAAAAAAAAAATCTCTAGAATTTGCCATTGTAGTAAATAAGGCCTTTTCACCCAGCAGCTTCAAGATAACTATGAAAGATGAAAAATTCTTTTTATCCCCACTTGACCAAGAGGGATAATTAAAATGGAAAAAGAAAGGGGCTTAGCTTTTAGATGCAGTTTTGACTTGCTTCTTGCCACCCTTCCTTCAGGTTCACTGAATACACAACTCTAAAGCAATCCTAAAAATCAGACCATAAATTATTTGGCTCAAAATTGCTCAGCCAATGTGACAGGATTGGATTTAGAACAGTGGTCACCAATTGCTAAATCAAGTGCCTTACTCACTAGACAAA
>WEIS01062345.1:0-10925 GCA_013389965.1 Todus mexicanus | reverse complement strand
TGTTTGTTTTTTTTTTCCTTTTTCTGCGCAATATAGCTTTGTCAGCTAATCAGCTCTGAAAATAAACTCCAAACAACAAATAATTCTAAAGAATAGTAGCCCTCAGAGAGCAAATGTGTTCAAGACTGCAGAGTGGAGTGATGCGGGAGCCCCAGAGCAGTTAGCCGTCTAGAATTACTTGAAGGTGCTTTGGAGTATGTGGAATAACCGTTGAGTTCTAAGGGAAAAATATAAATACATAGAAAAGGAAATGAACAAAACCTGAAGGCTACTGTAGTACCAGGAGATTTTGGTAGGTACTGATTAACATCATGCTTAACCATGAGGATTAGTTGCATTTCTCAAGAGTCAGCTATTGCGAGAATCAATACAAAAATCTTTAAGCAATTTAGATCTTCTGTGCCACCTTCCCTACGACTTTGCCCAAACAGTGAATGTATCTATTAAAAACCTCAGAATTGTTCAATCACACAACCTCTCACATTCACTCTTGTTTCGTCTGAAGAGTTACTAATACAGTTTTAGATGGGGTTGTGACAGATGGGCTCTAAGGCAGGTCTGGTTCTGTGGAAGTTTCAGTGGTTGCTATGACATCGTGAGCCCTGAGATGTTGGTGGGAGGATGATTTTGGAGAAAATACTTGGCATGCGTAAGCTTATCACCTGTACTACGCTGTGAATAGTCTTTTGGGAGATTTGGCAGGAAAAAAAAAAAGATAACTTGGGAAATATACACATTTGCTTTATAAAAATACTCTACCAAACATTAAAATGTGAAGAGTAATAAGACTATTCTGAAGATAATCATAGAATTGTCTAGGTTGGAAAAGACCTTTAATATCAAGTCCAACTGTTAACCCAGCACTGCCAAGTCCACCACTAAACCTTCTACCAAGGTGCTTCTGGGCTCCTGTCTTGAAAAAGGAATGATGCAGATACACAAAACTTCTCGGAAGAAACTAGTCTTGGACTTGAAGTGTTGGGTACATAAGAATCCAATTCTTTTTCCCTGTTTTAAAGGTCAGTTTTGAAAGGTAGCTGCTGAGGGATGGAGTGCTACTCCATCCCCTTGCCTTCCCTCTCAGGAGAGTTCCCAGAGAAATCCTGTTTGACATCTTAAAAGGGAGATTATTTCCTGGTACTGCGTTAAATGTTTAACCTCTGTAACTTTGTTCCCTGGTTTTGGAATCAAGAATTAGATTTAATCTCTCAGTATTGTTTTCATCAGTTAACAGTTTTGGTATTGAAAAGAGCTGAAATTAACGTGACAGATACAGGACACAGAGTTGCCATGAGAGCAAGAAGTTCAAGCAGACTGGTGCATGCAGATAAATCTATTAATTATGCAAAATGTTTGAAAACTTTTGGAGACTAAGCAATATGGGGTACTTTTCTCATGTCAGTGGAAGGACGGTTTCAATAAGGTCCCCTGTGTAGGGTGTTAGATGGTGCTGTTCGAATGTGGCAGTGTCCACACTCAGTTGTGTCCCTTCTCTGAAAGTTATTGCTCCTTTAGTTGATACAACAGGGAAAACAAGTAAAGAAGCATTTACAACAACATGCTGTAAATATCTCAGCTCTGGTGGTTGGAGCTTGAACATGGACTTCTACTAAATTTCTGGGACAGTTATATCTGGCAGAGGGACAGAGCAAGCAGTTGGACGAGAGGAACACCTTAAATCGCTACAGCTGTTTGCTTCTGTGCAGCTGAGCCAGAACTTTAGTGAATTCCCCATCAACTTAGTCTGTAATGAGATAAATTGAAATAAAGCAAAGTTGCCTCCAAGTAAATCAAATTGTGAATGGTTAAACTGGAACAGTGTTCTTACATAGGGGAATCTTATGATACATTAGAAAGATAATTTAAAATAGAATTAACTGCAGGAGGACTTCATTTAGGAGCCTGGATTAAGGAAACCAACAGAAATAATCTCTTTTTGAATGAGATTTGATTATGCTGCATGATGAAAGAGTATAGTTTGGAAAAAAAGCTTCATCATAATTTAGACAACTTCTAGGGAAAACTGAAACACGAGTCTAACCAAGTCACCAATGTCTCAACTGTCAGGTGGAATAAACTATTTACTTCAGTAAAGTCAGTCTGGATTCTCATTCTAGAGTTTGTCCTGGCTCGGGTTCGGGTTCATTAGCAGCAGCAGCTGCTGGGCCAATCAGTTGGGAGTGGCTGCAGCTGAGAGGGACCAAAGCCACAATAAACAACCCAATCAGCCACTGGGATATTCAATACTACATTGAGTCCTGCCCCTATATAAGGGGAGGGCTGGGTCAGAGTAGGGGTCTGTTTTCAACTTGCTTCGGTGTGGTTGGAGCAGAGGAAGTTGGCATCTCAGGCAAAGGTACAGACTTACTTGCTTTTGTCTCTCATTTCCTTAGTACTATTGATAATACTGGTGTTTTCTTCTCTTTTTGTATTATTTTATTGAACCGTCCTTATCACGACCCTTGGGGTCTTCCTCTTGATTTTCCTTCCTATCCCCCAGGAGGAGGTGTGTGTGGGAGAAAGCTGTGGGCAAGCAGCTGTGTGATGCTCAGCTGCTGGCAGAAACTAAGCCATGACAACTCCCGGTCACCATGGTCTAAACTACCAGCAGATACAGTGCTTGATAATCAGGTCAAATAAGGTACTTACTTCAGTAAAGTCAAGCTAATCATCGGGTTTGGAGTTGGAGTGAAGGGTAGGCTTGTGTGCCAAAGAGAGAAGTGAGAGAGCAGCAGCCTCGTCTGAGGCAAAGCTGTGCCACGGGGATTCTGGATGCAGGTAGAAAGGTCAGTAGAGAAAACCCACCCAAAGGACCATGAGAAGTGTAGATCCAGCAGGTTTACAGCTCAGTTTAAACCTAAAGTCAGCTGGAGTCATCTGCTGATATTCATTTTTTGGTAAAGTGCTTTAAAAAAACCCCATGTAAAATTCAGAGTGATGGTAGGGAACATAGAGTGACTGACGGGAGATGTCAGTGCTTCATTCTGATTGCTGCGATTTGCTCCTTCCAGATTCAGATTCTTTTACTCTCAGATTTGTAAATTGTGTTTTACTTTTTCATGCAATGCATCGCTTAGGCATATTTTTTCCAACCAAGTTCTTTTACTCTTGACATTTGTAATAATGTTGTTGAAAATCAGATGGGTTTGTTGGGTTTGGGTTGTTTGTTGTTGTTTGTTTTTTTTTTCCCCAGTATGCTAATTCTTTTATTGCTCTGTTGCATTTGATAATTTTGCAACCAGTGTCCTAGTAATTGTTTTTTTAAGTGCAAATTATACTCATGCAGTGAAGTTTGAAATATGTTACTTTTAAAACGTCCAGGTGTTGAAAATTAAGGTGGTTTTTTTTTTTTTCATCAGCTTCTGTTTCTATCTCACTGCCATTGTAGTGGAGTATTTTCCATTGAAATATATTTAGTGATGTGTCAAACAGCTGCTATGAACTATTTATTCTTTCTCTAATGCTGTTCAGCGTAAAAATACTTGTCTGTTGTATAGGCCTTGCATTATTGTTTAATTTTCTTGATGTGCTTCCTCATTTTTGCATACCTATAGTTTTACTTTTGTCTCTGTGTATCTATATCTTTAATCTTTATATTTTTATTGAACACAGACTTTTGTGATTATTTTCTGTGGATGTATTTTTTCCCCCTGTGGTTTCAAGCTGAGCAATAGAAAGCTATCCCCTACAGAGAAGAGTTTTACCTTTGTCAAAGGAGTGAAGGACAGGTTTGCTGTTCTCTCTGCAGTGTACATGACTGACAAATCAGTTCTTCTCACTATGCCAGTCTTTTCTAGCTTGAGCTTCCAGTAGGCTGATGGCTCCTTGCTCAGAAGGAAGGGAGAAAGTTGGTTACAGGTTTTGCAAAGCAAAAATAACTTTTAAGTTCCTGAGCTAATATCCATCCATGATTTTCTGGACTGTATAACTCACTGGAAAATTAATTCTATTTAAGTTTAATTAGATAGACCCTGTTATTGCTTTAAGATACTTGTCTTGATTCAATTACAATTGTAGGTGAAAATTGAAAGTCAAAACCTTGTCAGGTGGTGGGGAAGAGCTGATAACAGTTTGAGGTGTTTCAGTTGGTTAGCATGGGCGCAGGGCTGAATTACAGAGTTACTTTGTTTTATTTTGACCTAAGAAAGTGTTATTCTGGTCGAGGATCATTGCTTGCACCTGGCAAAAGGCCAGTTCATACTCACTGTGGGCTGTTGGCCAGTCCCAGGGGGAAGCTGTAAACATTGTTAATGGTGAAGTAAAGCATGTGTGTGAAGGCTCATCATCACATGATTGAAATGAGCTGAGGGAGGTGATTTCATAGACCAGATATCTTTTGATACAAAATATTGTGGAATCATAGAATGGTAGGGATTGGAAGGGACCTCTGGAGATCACCTTGTCCGACCCCTCTGCTCCATCAGGGTCACCCAGAGCAAGGGGCCCAGGATCACATTGTCCAGGTGGGTTTGGAATCTCTCCACAGAAGGAGACTACACAACCTCTCTGGGCAGCCTGGGCCAGGGCTCTGGCACCCTCACTGTAAAGAAGCTTTTCCTGATACTGAGGTGAGCCTTCCTGTGTTCCAGTTTGTGTCTGCTGCCCCTTGTCCTGTCACTGGGCACCACTGAAAAGAGACTCACCCCTTCTACTTGGCACCCACCCTTCAGATATGTGTACACATTAATAAGATCCCCTCTCAGTCTTCTCCAGACTAAGCAGCCCCAGTTCTCTCAGCCTTGCTTCATCAGACAGATGTTCCAGTCCCTTAATCATCCTCATAGCCTCTGTTGGACTCTGTAGTATTTTCCTGTCCCTCTTGAACTGGGGAGCCCAGAACTGGACACAATATTCCAGATGTGGTCTCACTATGGCAGAGTAGAGGGGGAGGAGAACCTCCCATGACCTGCCTGACACACTCTTCTGAGTGTACCCTAGGATACCATTGGCCTTCTTGACCACAAGGGCATGTTGCCATCTCATGATGAACTTGTTGTCTACTGGGACTCTTAATAAGAATAAATAAGTACTTTCACTGTCACACGAACATTTGAAGGTATTTATAATATGTGGTATCTTTTGGGGGGGTAAGAGGAGATTTCTTTCATGAAGAAAGAACAGCTTAAAAAGTAAAAGTTAATATGATTCTTCTCTTTTTTTCCTATTTTAATCTGAACTGAGTACAAAGTATCTGGTTGACATTTGAAAAGATTTAAGGCAGTTAATCCAACCTTCAGGTGAATTATTATTAAAATTTCCAAACAATCTCTGTAGTCATGGATGAGGTCAGGTTTTGACCCTTTTTGAATCATGGAAAGATCAGCTGGAGGGAGAAGAGAGACTAATTAAAATGAAACCTCCATGCCTGGTCATCTCTCTGACAGGCAGCTGCAGAACCTAAAAAATGATTTTTCTGCCACTTGGCCAAATTCTGGTTATTTGCTTGGCCGGATAATAAAACCATCCATGACCTTCAGCAATATAGAAGACTACAAATCTTTTGTGGTGGAGGGAAAAAACCCAGAAGCAATAGGAGGACATTACAATTTCTGAAGTGGAAAATCTCAAATCCTCTTTTATACTTACGTAAAAGAATCGTCAAAATGTGGTCTGCAGGGAGAGAAAAAAGGTTATGGAATTGTCCAAGTCAGGTTTATGTCTACAGCATAATTTTAAATAGTTTTCTTTTAATAAGGTTGGCATTTGGGGGGTTTAATATTTTGATATATCTAGATTATATATATAACCTTTTGCCTCTTGAAGATGTCTGGCAATATATTAAGAATACGAAAATAGGCAGTGTTGCAAACAAGTGCGGATAACTGGCCAAATGCAGATAATGTGGAGCGCTAAACAATCAAAATATGTGTATATATAAAAAGAAAGCCTATACAAGTGCAAAGTTCTGATGTTTTAGTAGTACTGACTGCCTTTGCTGGGACTGTGATTCAGCGCTTGGTTTTTTTCTATTCGAACTAACGGGTAGATAATATTTGCCAGGGCAAGCGATGTCAAAACCTCTTTCTGATCTCAACATGGAGTCATGCCAATTGCTGATTATTGTGTTAGTCCGCAGAAGGATTCCGAAGTAGGGACTTGGACTGTTTTCCCTTGGCAATTTTCTTTATGTGTTTTGGGGTAATATAGCCAAATACAGTGAGTAGTGCAGCTATATCTTCCTTTTCTTATGAAAAAAACCCCCAAACAGTCACAGTTTCTCACGAGTGGGTAGATCCCTTTCCGATAATGTTGATGATGATGATGAACAAAAAGGGCTCATACATTTACTCTATTTAGGTCATACTGCTACTAATGGTAGCAGCACAATTCTTTACCTGTACATTAAGTGCAGGCAGGACCAGGAGAAGATGCAACCTGAGTAACCAGGGCTGCTATTGCAGCCAAAAAGCTAAAAGGGTGTCCTGGGCTGCATCAGCAGGAGAGCAGCCAGGAGATCAGGGATTGCTTATTGCATGTGTTAGGCCACACCTGAAATAATATATATATGTGCAGAAATAATGTTTGCACGCAAGATTACATAGCATTGCATATGCATAGAGGTATCTGCGGTATTGGTATATGGCTTTTAATACCTATGGTACGTGATTTCATCATTTAACCCTCGTGTGTGTGTGTGTGTCCCTTGCGATTTGTTGCTTGCCAATGCATACGGTTGGTAAATATGAGACTGNTACGATTTGTTGCTTGCCAATGCATACGGTTGGTAAATATGAAACTGAGTTATGATAGAATGGTTCGGGTTGAAAGGGACCTTTAAAGGTCATCTAGTCCACCTCCCCTGCACTGAGCAGGGCCATCTGCAACTAGAGCAGGTTTCTCAGAGCCCCCAACAACCTCCCCTGCAATGGTGCCAGGGATGAGGCAGTGACCACCTCTTGCGGCAACCTGGGCCAGGGTCTCACCACCTTCAGCCTCAACAATTTCTTCCTTCTCTGTAGTCTGAATCTCCCTCTTAGTTTAAAACCATCATCCTTTTTCCTGTTGCAACGGGCTGTATTAAACAGATACAGTACAGGCAGTAAAACCTCCAGGGAGCAGCAAGAGATATGAGTTGGGTCCCTGCTTGCTGGGAAGGTGAAACAGCTAGTGCTGGTCCACTTATACTTTGAGTTCTCTCCTACTTGGTCCTTGTATCAGTGATTTGAATGCACCTCTCAAACAAAGGCATCAATAGGCTCCTTTCAGCCTAAAATAGCTTCAACTTAGCCATTTTAATTCAAAACAATCAGTATTGTTTCCTGTAGCCTTTTATAATCAGCAGAATGCATCCTTTCAGATATAAGATAGAAAATGCGATTGGAATATAAATGTTGAATTAATTTGAAATCCATTAGTTTTAATATAGAGATGTGTCTAACTGTTCAAAATATTGCAGAGAAGAAAACAACTTACGCTCTTGCTGCAGAACAAATGCTGGCTTTAGCCAGATTAGCAATATTAAAATGTCTTTGTTATTTTGAGGAGCTGAACTGTATAGAGAGAACTATTTATAACAACTTTGCAGCTCAAAAGGGAAGGCAACTGTAAGCATGAACAATTATGTATATTTATAAATGAGAGGAAAAATACAGTTTATTTATAAAGGAATTTAAATGCAAATAGTAGTATGCAGGTTTTATATCCAGATAGTTCCCTCCCTGAAACACTTTTTTCTTTTTTAAGTGGATTGTTGCAAAATGATGAAGTACCCAAGTACCTACCTATAGCTTTAAAGTGTTAGAGAAGTCATCATGTCTTTGGATGGTTTAGATTGTTAGTGACCTTCAACATCATCTAGTTCCAAGGCTCCTGCCATGGGCAGGGACACCTCCCACTAGAGCAGGTTGCTCAAGGCCCTGTCCAACCTGGCCTTGAACATTTCCAGGGATAGAGCATCCACATCTTCCCTGGATAACCTGTTCCGGTGTCTCACCACCCTCACTGTAAAGAATTTCTTCCTAATATCTAGTCTAAATCTACCCTGTTCTAGCTAAAAGCCACTTTCCCTCATCCTATTGCTACAATCTCTTTAAAAGAGCCCCTCTGCAGCTTTCTTGTAGGTCCACTTCAAGTGTTGGAAGGCTACTATTAGGTCACCCTGGAGCCTTCTCTTCTCTAGGCTGAACAGGCCCAAATCTTGCAGCCTGCCCTCATATGTTTGTGGTTTTTTTATTAGAAGACAAACCATCTCAAACTTCTGTTGCTTTAAGGTTCACTCACAAATAGTTATATCCAGCTCCCTTCTGTTCCCCTGATGATAAAGCAATTGACACACCAATTTCATAGAGGTCCTTGAGCAGTGGCTCAGTGATCAATAACTCTTCTAAACAACTGAAAAATAGGAATATCCAGTATTAAAATAAAATATTGGCATAAACTCTTAAAATACACAAATCAAGACCCTACATCATCTCTAGCATCCCCCTCCAATTACAAATACAATTTTGTAACACACCAGCAGTAAAATTAAACTCCCCGTATCATCACATTAGTGATATTGGAAAAGCAGGTTCACACTTGCATTTGTTATTCCATTTATCTCCAAAGTGACATAGCATAAACTGTGGGCTTTTGTACTTTACAACCTGAAAGCATTGAGTTTATACTCCAAATTCTGATTTTTCTATGTTTATAGGGTTCTTGTAGCTGTGTAGAAGTTACATCTAGTGGATGATAATAATCCTTCTGTAGTCAAGGGAGATACACAGGGAGGTGGAAAAAAAAAAATCAGGCTATTTAAGACACCTATTTGTGATGGAATGAATTATCCCTTGGAACTGTCAAGTGTAATGCTCTTTTATTCGTTCTTTTTAGAAAATAATATCACTTAGCATAATATGAAGTCGGATCTTGAAACTAACTGCTCAGATTTTTAAAGTCTCGAAGTTGTGTGGATGGAGATAATTGCATTCATCACAAATAAAGAATTTAATATTACCTGTCTGCCTTTATGCCTTTTATCAAGAGATGTCAAAATATATGACAAGGGATAAGAAGTATCACTACTGAATTTTGCAGATAGGGAAACTAAGTGCTGTCTGTTACTTTACTCAAAGTCACAGAAGACTACAGTAATATTCCAAGTTATTTCATCATTTCCAGTGTCTCATCCATTGGAACATGCTGTTTCCATTAGCTTTTCAACCCAAACTGAATTTCCCCTACCACTCATACTTTCAGACTGAACCACATATAAAATCTATAGCACTGCTGAAAAACAATAAAAAAGTAATAAACTCTAAATGGTTTTCTCAATCACAGGGTCACATTCAAATTGGTGCTTTTCAGAATTACCACTTTGTGCTTGCTTTTGTAGGGAAAGAAGAATCAGCTTTTAGGAACCCCTCCTCTTGCCAAGAGTACTTGGCCTGTTGCTGATCATAGGATTTCTTAGTTCATATTTCTTTAATAGATGAGATTGAGATTGGTTGTGATGAAGTACCAAAGGTGCTTTGTGCGATAGCTGTAGATTTTTTTTTTCTCTATCTTCTCCTTGAGCAAATAACTCTTGTACTTTATTCTTTCACTTAATTTTTCCTTTCTTCTGCTGTTCTGCAACTGAAGGGCAAATATCGCGATAAGCAGAACTTCCTATAAAATAACCTGCAATGATATTTTGGTATTAAAAATGAAAAGGTACTTTTAAAATCAAGAAATCAGAAGATAAATTTGTAGTAACGTTTACCATTTGTTATGGTCCTCATAGCACTTATTCATGTTTTGATACTTACCACAGAAACATTCATGCTTTTACCCCACATTGTATTTCCCTCCTGTCCTCACCAAAGTCTTCCAACATAAGAATGTTTACTGTGATCACTAGAGACTCTTAACCCTTCTTAGAAAATTTAGTACTAAATCTTCTCACAATATACCTGTGTTCACATGTAGCACCTGACCAAGCTTTGCTACAAAGTTATGAAGTTATAGTCTTTTGTCATATAGGAAAATCCTTATCCATGAGGATTTTTCAGATTCCTACATCAAAACAGTTGTTCACCACTTTGAGTTATTAGAAACTGGAACTCAAACTCTTTAAATGTTTTGTAGTTTTAAAAGATCAATAGCTACAGTTTAGGAGCGGGAAACAAAGTTTTTCAGTTGCTACCAAAAATAAGTTTTTACAGGCTAATGAGGCTTCTTGGTGAGATTCCACAACTCACCTGTCTTATAGTGATAACTGGTTTGATGCTATATTTGAAAAGCATGATCTGAAACACATGTAATTTGGTTTCATTTTGCATAATCAACTGCAGCGTGGGGAGAATGTGCATGAAAAAGCTGCAACCCAGATCAAACTGATTGAGGGGCTTTATGAAAAGATTTGTTGTCCATAGATGTATACAGGCTGTGACATCATCCCAAAAATTAAGCTCCTTTAATATTTTAATAAATAGTATTTTTTATCAAGTGTCTTCATTTCATAGCAACAACAAATAAATATTTAAAAGTAAGGTTTTTATCGTTCAGTAGATGTTAATCACAGATATATCTAAATGTGTTTGTGTGCAATTTGTAGCTAATATAAAGGTATATAAAGTACAAGGATATATAAAAAATAGAAAATCAGAGTGGTTGACAGCAAAGCTAGTTATTTACTGCGTAAGGTTCTTTTCAGCATTACCAGAAAGCAGTGTAAATATTGCATCTGTTGTCCCTGGAAAATGCCAGAAAACATTGCTGGTTTATTATGTAGGAGGAAGGAAGTGGAAAAAGATATGGTGCTGAAAAATTGTATGCTGTAGGAGAAAGAATTGACTAAACAATAATTTGTAAAGTTTTACACTTGCTGTATTAACCCTCCTTCCACTGATTTGGATTTCAAGTTTATAAATCAACAATCTCTTCTCCATGTATGTGCTGTGCAGAAATGGACCGTTCAGGTTTTGTTCTATGCTTAATTCTTTTCCTGGCATAAATAATTC
>WEIS01062344.1:0-13164 GCA_013389965.1 Todus mexicanus | reverse complement strand
CTTTCCAACAAGTTGCCAGAGGTCATCATGTGTGCCGTCTTCAAAATAAGTCCTGGAGAATCTAACTAGATTATAGGCCTTTGCTTTAGGTTGGATCTCCCTTCTCATTTCACTGTATTTTACTTTTATATTGAGAAGGCAGATCTCACTCCGGTCTTAAGTTGTATATAGAATTATTGTGTTAATTACAGCATATATATCATTATATAATGTATTTATTACACACATGAGTTGAGTTTCTTCAGCCTATATTGCTTTTGGAGGTCTGTTGGGTTTCTGTGCCACTGTGAAATGAGATGCGCATCTTAGCATAAATGTACATTAGGAAACTATTTTTGCACATTGATCAAAAGAAATGAAAGATGATGTAGGAGAAAGTAAAGGTTTTTTAGATTAGACTTTTATTAAAATATAGGAATTGACGATTCTGATTATTGTGTTTCCCTTTCTGTTAGCTCCTTCACTAAATTAAATATAACATTGAAATTCAAAAGTGACTGGAACGCTTCATATCTAAATTATGCTCTTGTGATTTGGGGTTTTTTCCTTCCTTTTGTAAGCGGAGACTCCAAACCCCTCTTGCATATTTTGGGAGTCATCTCTAGCCAAGGTCTAATCAGAATGACTAGAAACATGACTCATGTTGTATAATGTAAAACTTCTTGTTGCCATTTATAACTTTTATCTTAAAAACAAACGAAAAAATGAATATGTGCTTACTTTCTAGAATGTTTCTACATTTACTGTTATTCTCCCTCCAGTTGTTACCCTCATGTCAGTCCACGATATACAGTCAGAAGGATTAGATGGCACTTTCCTAGCTGGTCTTCTGGGTGTAGCTCTGAATTTCATAATAGGTACTGGCGGTCACATGTTTGACATGACGCAAGATGAAGTATTATTGGAGTCTGTCATTGTAGTGCTCTCTAATAACAAAATTAAACCGAGCTGTAAGCAGTGTCCTAGAATGCTGTAGGAGTCTTCAAGGTCTGCGTTGTAATGGAAATCCCATTGTTTTGGTTTGTTTTTTCTGGGTTTTGTTTTGTTTTGTTTTTTGTTTTTAAAGCTAATGAAATTCTTGAAATCTGCAGCTTGGAACAAATAGACACAATTTAATTCATTTTAAAATATTTTTTAATTAAAAAAATGCATTGATATACCTGCTTTTTCTCTTGGAAGAATAAAATTGAAGTGGAATATTGCAGTTATGCATCAATCTAGACATTTAAGTATTCCTTCAGGGGTTAGAGCATGGATTGCTTCTGTTCTCAAGTAAGAGACCATGTCTCTCCATCCCCCCAACCCCTGACGATTCATTTTTTAAAAATAATAAAGGCTTTGTAATAGCAGGGGTAACATTCTGAAACAGCCTGGTCTACTGTGAATACATTTCTGGTATCCTCCCTACCTCTGCTGCTCACTGACACCAGGTATCGACAACTAACAATCCTGACTGGCATTTATAGGGCGAGGAGATGTAAGTGGTCTGTGTAATTGCAACACCACTGTGAGGCTGCAGTGGCTGAGTGAGGGAGTTCTTGTTTTATCCCAGAGCGTCACTTTTCAGCTTCTGACATTCACAGACTCTATACAGTATTTGAAGAATTATGCTGCCTGATGATAATTGTAACCCATGAGTCCTGATCTAACACATCTTCCTTTCCTGGCCTGGTAATACCAGGAAGTTACTGGGATAACAGCTTAGATATACAGCACGCTGCAAAATATTTTGTGGTTTCGAAAGAAGGAGAGAGAGAAGTGTTAACAATGGAGGAAAATATTTTTTATTTACTTCTGGTGCAGCAACAGAAGAGCTCTGCTGGTAGGGAAATTTACAGTAAGATGGGGGGTGGGGGCAATTCTCCACAGACTTTGGTGCTTTTTTACCAATTCAAGGTAATGAGAATTGGATTTCTTTCTAATAATTCTTTGCTCTGAGAGTGGTGAGACACTGCAGCAGATTGCCCAGAGAAGTTGTGGATTCCCTATCCCTGGAAATGTCCAAGGCCAGACCGGATGGGTCTTTGAGCAACCTAGTCTAGTGGGAGGTGTCCCTGCCTGTGGCAGAGGAGTTGGAACTTGATGATCTTTCATGTTCCTTCCAATCCATTCTATGATTCTATACTAAATCTCTATCTGCTAGCATATATATTGAGTGTGTGTGTGTTTATGCTGTTTGCATGCCACCTTCTCCTCAGTTTGCTTCCTTTTGAATGACCTTACCTCAGCTATTTTTGGTCTTCTGATATTTATTTTTTGATTATTCTAGAAAATAAATCATCTTATTCTGGTCTTGGCTGTTTTGAATTCTACTCAGTTACGTCTTCTGCATAGAAGCTTTTTAGGTTGGATTTTACTAAATGAAAGCAGCATTTTATAGTATATTGG
Organism: Todus mexicanus; assembly: GCA_013389965.1. Classification (NCBI taxonomy): domain Eukaryota; kingdom Metazoa; phylum Chordata; class Aves; order Coraciiformes; family Todidae; genus Todus; species Todus mexicanus. The sequence continues at coordinate 10,776 of WEIS01062344.1, read as the reverse complement.
ATTTTTTAAATGACAAATATCTTCAATAATTTAATTAAAATTTTCATTTATATACTATTGCTGTGAAACCGTATATTTATATTCTGGAAGAAAGATTTTGTAGGGTAGCATATGGTAACCAATACTTGCACTCAAAGTAGTGTATTTCCACTGGACTTTGGCAAAAAAGTATAAGGAGGGGTTTGCAATAGCACAGGTACAGAACAGGAATCTATTTCTTAGACTCAGATCGTTCCTTTTGTGCTTCTAAACCAAGACTTTGGAGATTGTTGATGTGAACAAGAAGGATCAGCTTAGGGTGGAGGGGAAAGACTGACAATATACCATGACTTGCTAAAAACTAGAGCGCAACTGCACGACTTATTTTTAAACACAGAAGCATTTATAATGTAGGAAGAGTCTTCTATTTGTGTTCTCGGCAACCGCTTGTTAATGTTGTGTGGCTTTAATGCTGGCAAAAGTTGTGTGTGCAACTTGGGAATCTTGTACAGTGGTATCTGCAGGAGCTGTGGGGCTGCCAGTTGGTTTGCTGGTTTCTGAGCTTTAACCACTTTTTACCCCATTCATCATCCTAGTGTTTCTGTCTGCTGCGGGAGTAAGAAATAAGTAAAATTGTGCTGCAGTGACATGAAAACCGGTCACTGGTTTTGCTGTCTCATTTCTAATTAGTAGTAGCAAAGCTGACTGGTACAATGACGTGAGTTGGGATATAGGGAATGATTTGCTGTTCAACCAGTTGTCTCTAGTTTGGCACGTCAGTGTAAAGGTAAGGATGTTGGCACTGAGCAGTTGTGGATGCCCCATCATTGGCAGTGTCCAAGGCCAGGCTGGACGGGGCTTTGAGCAACCTGGTTTGGTGGAAGATGTCCCTGTCCATGGCAGGGGGGTTGGAACCATCACTGGATGTGTTTGAAAGGCATTTAGATGTGGTATTAGGGGATATGGTTTAGGGGTGAACTTTGCAGAGTAGGGTTGATGGTTGGACTCGATCCCAAGGGTCTTTTTCAACCTCAATGATTCTATGATTGTAGGAACTAGATGGTTTTTAAGGCCCCTTCCAACCCAAACCATTCTGTGATTCTGTGATATTTCTCACCAAGGCTGGTGTAAAGCCTGCCTGTGCCTGTGGGGAAATTTTTCTCTCTGTTACTGGGTGTTTTCAAGTGCTGTTGCTAGTTATGGTTTTTTCAGCATCTCCTACACAACGGAAGTTGCAAGTTGAATCTGATTTATGTAATCTTATCTGGAAACAGCTCTCATAGTTTTATTTTTCAGTCATCTCTAAATGTACGTTGTGCACAAAATGAGCTAAGGTCAAAAATATTAATATAACTCAACTGAGAACTTATAGGAGGAACTGCCCAAAATATTGTTAAATATTCCCAAAGGTGTCAGGGAGCGCGCAAGATCAAATATCTGTTCTGTGCTCATTAGGAAAAAGGTGATGCTAATTTAATTTTATCTGGAAGTATTCATACATAGACAGCAATTAGTATCTGCATTCATGCTCCTGCAAAAAAGGCTTCTTGGCAGGAGTGTGGTTGCAAAGAGGGATCCAAAGATAAATTGTCAAAACAAATTACGGTCTAGCAATACTGGACTTTGGAGAGAGAGATTTTACAAACAATAGCTACTGTACTGCCATTTGACTAATACTTGAAGAATAATTTAGTGGCTATTTATTTTTGCAAGTATTTTTAGACTACGCAAATGAGCTTGCTCATCTAATGTGACCTTCACAGCACTGAAGAGCTGATGATTTTTCTCACGTACGCCAGTTTGGAGAGAGGCTGTCGCCTTGCATCAGGCCATGTAACTAACAGCAGGAGATGTGAGGGAAGTTCAGCTGATGGAATCTCTATTCAGCTTTGGCATTACTTGGAAAAGTCTTCTGGAATAATGTATTTCCTAAATTGGATTACTGATGTTCTTTTCATTATTGATGGTTAAACACTTGAAGTTTCCATTTTTCAGGGGAAGCACAATTTCTTTTAAAAGAATATTAGCTTTAAATTGGTCTTATTTTTAGAGTAGCTGATAAGTGATGGTGTATGAAATGATGTTGGCAGCAGTTATTCCAGTGATAAGCGCTTGTTGACGTGGGTTTTTTCATTTATTTGCTCTCATTTGGACCCTTTGGATTTTAAGTAATTCAAGACAAATTTAAACTGCGCCTGCCTGTATCCATCTTTCCCACAAAGTGATTAAATGTCTCTAGAAAATTCTTAACCAGTCACCTATTTTTGTTACGTGGGCGTGTGCTGAGTCCTACAATTGGAAGCAGCCTTCACACTAGTGACTGGCGAGGCCAGTACAAACTGAGCGCAGAGGGAGGGATAAGAAGGGTGGTTTGAATCATTTCTCCATGTACAGAACTGAGTGAGTTTGGTAGTCTGCTGATTTCGGAGCTGGGTAAACTACAGGAGACCAACACTTGACTCCTATATTCTTTTTGGCTGTATTTCACTGGGGAAATTATTGTCTTGTTATAATTTTACTAGCATGTAATAACTTATTAACCTGTCTAGTCTGCGTTTATTATCCATCCAATAAAATTTGGATTTTATTGTGGAGAAAACTGATCCTGGGGTGGAACAGCCATAATTTTCTTAGGTACCATCGCTCTAGTTGTTACACGGATGTTGTAACTGGGACTTGAGCAGACAGCAAGCATATTTTCTGGTCCAAACAATAGTAACTGTCAGTGACTTCTGTGCCAGGGTTAGCTTAGTGAGCTAGCTGGTAAATAAGAGGCTTAATACTTTTCGTCCTTTGAAGCCAATATATCATCCAGATATTTTCCATGAAATAATTAATCTTTTACCTGACAATACATGCATGTGACTACCAAGCATTCACTATACCCATTTGTGTGTATCATCTCAAAGATTTTATACTTCATGTGGATCTTTTTTAATATATGAAAATAATTTCTTAAAATACTTGGATGAGTCATTGTCATGAGTGCATAGATTGTGTGTACTCTAATAGTCTTCAGGTGTCTGTCATGGGTCTGTCTTATGTAAAACACTGTAATTGTTTAAAGCACTTCTGGTTTGGTATATTACTTTTGAGGGTGGGTTTTGGTAGTGGTAGGATATGATACTTCTTAGGGGAAACCTCCTACAAATGGAGTGAAATTCTAAACCTCCTCTGATACGAGAATGAGCAGTTTGTTCCAGTTGGAAAATGCACCTCCTCTGGATAATAATCTACTTGGAGGGATTAATAATGTATGCTGATGTATTAATGTGATTGTCTGTCTTGAGCCACTCTTGTCCTTTTATTATGGTAAGGCTGAAACAGAAATTAGTGGGGCTTTTTCCTCTTCAGGTTGTACAGGGTTGCAAGGTGCACAAAATACATTTGATGTTTTAGTAGATCTAGTGATCTCAAGGGGCTGTGCCACCTTCTGTGCGAATGTGTTGCCTCTAGGACGGTGCTGATTTCTAGAAGAGCTAAATTTAATACATATACAAACCTCTTTTATTATCAGTTTCTATAATAGTAATTTTACATCAATCAAGAAATGTATTATCTTGGGTATATAGACTTTAGCATGCACACAGATATATACATATTAATATCTACCCAGACTCACACGCATGCACACAGATGTAGACATATATATATGCATGGAATAAAAAGACATAAGCTTCTAAAGAAACAATTAAGAGTCTGCTGAAATGTGAGTTTGACAGGTTTTAGTACATCAAAGGTAGCGGATCCAGCATCTACCACTTTACACGCTGCACAGTAGTGTGAGTGCTGCTTTAAAATTTAGTAGCTATGAAAACAGAGCATGGCCCCAAAATAGAAACAGCCTTTATTAAGAAGGGATCAGATTCTAGATGGTTGAAGAGAGGCAAAAGCAGTGTCTGTCTCTGAGCAGCAGTGCACGGCTCTGCCTCGTCTAGCAGTGAGGACGGGATGTCTACATAGACCTTTCCTGAGCTGGTACTGACTTGTGTGCTGTGCTGGTAATAAGAGTACATGCATCTACCCAGTAATCTACATTAGTGAAATGATCCATCAGGAGGACTTGCCCTCCCTCCACCCCAAGATTCATTTGATTTGGTTTCCTCAGGTGGACAGGTTTTTCAATTTTTATGTTGGTATGAGTAGCTACTGGTAAACGTACAGCTAAAGAGAGAAGGTGCTGTGCGAAGTCTTGCCTCCGAATGTGAAAGGGTGGTTGTAAGTACAAATTGCTATCAACAGGCAATACGTTGATGGCAGGTGAGCTAAACCTAAAGGGAGTACCAGGTTTTCATAGAGCTAAGGTCACCACAGCAGGTCCTGAGCTGGATCTCCAAGTAACCAGCATGAGGGCTCCAGTGTGAGGAAGGAGAGACGCTGCTTCCTTCAGTAGTACAGACTTGAACTAGGTTGGTGGTTTCAAATGGCAAGCTGAGTTCAAAGTAGGTAAAATTTGAAGTAGCTAAAATTTAGCAGAAAGAGTGAAGTCGGGGTGACTGTCTGGGGGATTCTGAACTGATTATTTAGAAGTTGTCATGCATCACCTGGAGGTTTTCTTCTTGAGCGTAAGCTTCAATATAAGGCAATGCAGGAATATGAAACCTTGAACAGGGTGTATGCCAGATATCATGCATAGCAAATCTGCTCAGTTTGAGGAGCGAGGAGCTTTCCTTGTTTAATTATATATAAGCAGCTTAATATGGTGGAAGGTTTTTTTCTTAGTTTCTTTACTAATATGTCTCAGGGGTTTTTGTGAACAGTAATTTGGCATCATTTTGAATAAAGATGGAGCTTGTCTCCAAGATGACTGTTTTCAGGAATAAAGCTTTGTTCAGCCAAGGAGGTAGCAAATCCATGTTGCAGGTACCTTTAGTAAATTATCTGTCTTTTCAGAATGCTTGAGAGTGTAAGAAAACATTCTCTTGGGGGAGTTAAAAAGTCGTCCTGGGAGGTGGTATCACAGAAATGAAAAGAAAATCATTCTCCGGGAATGGATAGTGATGAGGAAGAGTTCAGTATGTAAGAAGGCAGGAAGGAGTGCGTCTGAATATCTAGAGATTGTCACGGGAGACACCCTGGTTCTCTAAAGCGTTGTAGTTTTCAATAATAGAAATGTGTGTGACTTTTACTGGAAGATGAGGTTTTGTGTTTTCTAAGATGGGGAATAAAAATATTTAGTATTCGAAATGCTGGAATATAAAGTTAAGGGATAGTGCAAAAACATGCTTTCACCTGACTGGGGAAAGCGAGGCTGGTCTTGTCTAGTTTAACGTACTTAAAAGGTAACATTACTCTGGAGTAATAACTGAATTGAGCATTGAGAGCTGCTTACTTCCTTTGCAGCAGAATGCAACTAAAAATCATGGGCAAAAGACATTGAGGAAGAGTGTAATCTATTTGAAAACCAGCTAACTACAGTTATATAAAACAAAGAAAACCAAACCAACCAACCAAAAAGAACGCATCTAAAACTACCCCCAAAAAATAATTAACAGCTGTTATGTACCTAGAATCCTACATAGGATTGGGTTCCCACTTTGGTGGGCATTTCACACTCTACCCTGATGTACGGCATGGATTTGTTTTATTAGTTTTGATCTAAGAACTAGTTCATATAAAGATTGAATTTGCAAAAATAAAAATACAGAATTGACCTGTGATGTCTGTCTGGCTTAGATCACTGGCTCCTTCAGGCAGTGGATGTCATTTCTGTATATTGCTTTGCTCACTGATTGCTCTCTTAAAATAATGAATGTTCCCTTCCCTCCTGCTCCCATATTCGTGGTTAAATTTAATTCTGTATCAAATCCAATTTGGAATATTTTTCTGGTCTGTTCGTCATAGTCTTCTGGATTGATATCTTTAGGAAGAAGTACCATCTTTCTTGAAATAGTTGTATTTATTTTCTCCTCTTGAGTGTCTTACTGCTTCAATATTAGAATTCAGTTTTATTTCTGAATGTCTTCAACGTTAACCATTGTCATCTATTCCAAAATACTGGATTCAAATTCTTACAGTCTCCTCCATTCAAACTCTTCATAGACAAGTGAATCCTTTTTTTCTGGTAATTAAAGATGGAGAGAACTTCAGCAGAAATCTACGATAGCAACTATCTGGCATAGCACGCAGGCAGAAGCAAAAGCTTTTGACAGCAATTGCAGAGGAATCTAAGGAGAATTGTCTGCTGTGNTGAAAGCTCTGCGTCTCAGGTGAGTTTTCACTCGTAGCATTGCTGGTGATGCCCCTGGGTTGTGAGGTGCACCCAGCAGTAGGAGCAGCTGCCGTTCTGCCTTGGTCTGCCAGTCTTCAGATATCAGCTGTGCAGGAGCTCCCAGCTTTAAGCTGTCTGTGTAACGTGGCTACCCAAGGGTGTCTGCACCATGAACTTTGTGGTCTACAGCAGCTCAGTTGGGCTGCTGCCCTCCCAGTAGTTTTGAGTACAAGCTCTCTCTCTAATCTTCTGTGTTTTGAACGGGAATATAATACAGCAAACCATGCTGGCTTCATTAAAACAGGAGTTTGTTGATTGTAACATTACTTATGTGATGGGAAATGGCCCGTGATATGAATAGGGAAAAAATATAGGAAATAATTAAACGTATCTGTGTATGTTCTCCGTGGATAGCAGAGAACCATGTACATATTAAATATGCATAATATCCCAAACTCAAGCTGCAGTGAAATTAACTGGGTAACTGCTCACAGTACCAGTATGTGACTTTTAATTTTCTTAATTCCACAAGACAAGATCAATATTTACTTTGCTTTTTTTATTTATTTGATTTATTCTTTCTCACATTATTTTGTTTTCTTCTATCAGATTGAGAGTGAGTAGGAAGACGCTGTGTTGCTTAAAAAATAAAGCACTTAGAAATCTAATCCTAAGTTCATCATTACATAATAACCATTTTCATTTGGATTTTGAAGCTGTTGCAGGAAACTTGAAATTGGGGATGATGGAATCCTGAAAATGCCTAATTGAGTGTTGTAACTATAAATATTTCCTTTCAGTCACATCATGTTGCACAAAATCAGGTCTTAATCCTTTTCTTCTGATTTGCTACTTCTCATCTTCTGTATTTTTCAAATTCTGTTGTGAAGTTTGGGCAAGAGGTTAGTGGGATCATCTGTGTCTATAGTTGGAAGACTATTAATGTGGAAAAAGCACAGAAGTTAGCAAGCTGTTTAGTTGTAGCAGAAACTACAGGGCTATAGCAGACGCATCTATTTCTTGTTTGCTTTGTTTCTTTAAAAATATATTAGAATTGGAATAGATGTTTCTTTAAAAATATATTAGAATTGGAATAAATGCTTTGTCCCTTGTGAAGCTGAGTTAGTGTTTTTCCTTTAGCGCTGTCACTGCTGCTCTGCTCTGCCTTCAGAGTGTTTTCACTTCAGTTCTTTAATTCATCTTGAAGGAGCTAAGTGACCTTGGACCTTCCTGCAGGCTGAATCTGTGCTGTCTGCAGGTTTTTTCCAGCCACTGAAACTACTTATTTTACAGGTTACTTTTTTAAATGTTACATTGTATTGTGTTGAGGAATGAAGTAGATCTTTAAAGTTTCTTTACTTCTTGTTATTGTAGGCATTGGATCAAGACAGAACTGCACTACAGAAGGTGAAAAAGTCCGTGAAAGCAATATATAATTCGGGTCAAGGTAAGATATTGTTTTCAATTTTACGTGAGAACCTAAGCATTTGATTTCAGGTTTGAGAAGTGTCTCGCAATTTATCCTGCTGAAGTGTGTAGCATGAGAGATGTTCTTTCTTTGCTTCTGCTTATACATTGAATTAATGTGCTCTCCAGTTCCTTCACCCTCACATTCCTTCTGAAAGGCCTCTAGGAGAATTCCCATGGGTAAATTTTCCTGCTGTCATAACATTTCAAGCAGTTACTTTGAACTAGAACAACGACAAGACAGTGTCTTAGACTGAATTTACAGAGTGCCCTTCTGAGTGAAGTAAGAATGAGAACTTGTTAAAAAGTTAAATTATAAATGACTAGAAATAGCTACAAGTAGATGTGTTCGTTTCTTCAACACATGCTCTCCCGTCATAACGTGCAATAAAAACAGTGTATTTCTCTTCTTACCTGAAATAGTGGAAATTTGTCATTATTTTGCTTTTTTGAAGGCACTGTTGGTGTTTTATTGGAGCTATAGTAGTAACTTTCATGAGAGGATATGTAGCTGGAATATGAATTGATAATCAGATTGAGTTCAGTAACAAATGATGATCCAACTCAGATCAGTATACAAATGAGGTGTTAAAAATGTTACAGACTGTACCTGGCTTGTACCTCTGTTAAGGTCTGAGATCTGTGCCAAAGGCAGACAGGGTTGCAGAGCTCTTTACCTTCCAACAACCATCTGGCTGTGAATACTGGATTTCAGAAAATCCCAGTTCCTATTCTCTAGCAGTAATAACCAGTTCAGCAAATATTTCCCTTCTGCAGAGCCACTTCTGGGTAGTGTTAGTTTCTGTATTGTTTTGTGTGTTATCCCATTAATTTGCATTTATTGAAATACGGGGTTTTTTAATGTATTGTAGATTCTTAACTTCTCTCTTGTGCCAGTCACTAATATAGTTTCTCTTCTACCGCAATATTTTAATTAGTTTTTCTGTAACTTCAGTTGATGATGAATGTTTTCCCAATAGACTGTGAAATCTGTTACCAAGTGAGAATAGTATTTGCCACCTGTGTATTTAGTTTTGTACTTCTCAAATATTCAGATACTTCAAAGAGCTTTTCCATTTGCAAAGTACCTACTTGCCAAATTTCAAAGCTGATGAAAACTGTAGAACACATGAAAAATGTCCTACCTGTTCTGAAATATATAAATGATACTAGAGATTTTAGCTGTTATTTGAGTCTTGTAATAAGAGTAATATTGTTTTCAAAACTTTTAAGTAGGACAGAATATACTATGAACTAGTTGCATTGAGTAAAAGCGGTAGAAAATCAATTAATGTTTTTATTTGCCTACCTCTGCACTTAAAAAGGACCAGAGATGGTGAGGTAGCTGGTTTAATTTTATTTTATTTTTTTAATTTTTTTGAACAAGTCTTATTTCAAAGGTAGAAGTTAGTGTGAATTCTTTTGGATAAAGCAAGCACTGTACATAATGCTCTAGCTCCCTCTTCAGAAGGCTGGTGTGATAGACAACGTTATGATTTGAAAAAACTATGCACAGAAGACAATTCCTGCAGTTAACATTAACTAGGAGTAGTAAGAACGAGATTAGAAGTGTTATGCATTTCAAACCTTGTAAAACATAAATATAAAAATAGTGACCGAACTAAAACTGAAATGCATTTTGCCTGCTTGTACAAAGAGAATTCTTGAACAAGCTGTTTTCCTCTGCTTCAGTGATGAAAGTGGATTTCGGTGATGTTTAACTTCAGGTAAAACATAGTAAAACCAGCTGTAAAATGCATTGTTGCTTATCAGTTCAAACAAGAATTAGTGACTATTTTTGCATTTCAAAAGAAAACCTCTAACTACATTTTGAGGACTCAGAATTGGAAATTTATTTTACAAATGTAATTGTTAGCTAGAAGGTGGCACTCGATTTACTACAGCAGGAAATGCGGGGTTTTTTTAAACTCCCTTGCTTTATAATCTCTTGTGACCAGTGTAGCTGCTGTTGAGAAATGGTTTTTCTGAGGCAATAGAAATGACTCAATGATCTCAGAGGTCTTTTCTAGCCTCAATAATTCTGTCATTCTGTGAATTCAGTTCGTGCTCTGCCAAAAGTCATTGCTAGGATTTTTTGGGTTGTATTTGGTTTGAGTTTTTGGTTTGGGTTTTTTCTTTGTTTGCCTGCAGTAACATTTGAACAGCGCCATTCACACAATGCAATGTCTCACACAGAATTCTTCAGAATGTCCAAGCCCTCTGGTGTGTTGGTTTATTCCTCCTCGCTGCTGAATTATGAACCACAAGGGACTCTCTTCTATTACGAGCAGAGCTTAAATGTCACCCAAATACTCTTTATTTTTTATGCACGTCTCTCACCCATTTGTCTTATTTAGATTTTGATCTACCGCTGTGGAAATGCAAACATCCCAGCACAGAAATGTGGAAATCCCTTAGAAAGGTCCCATCCCTTTTTCCCTGTCTAAAAGCACTCTTTATGAAATCTAGGGAGACATACAAATTGATACCTCTTCCTCATCACTTCCTCCTTGTCTGGCTTGCTGTTTATCTCTGGCATGACAGATTGCATCTGTAGGTAGGAGTCCATTTTACAGGAGTGGTGCTAGAATTTAATGGATAATCTGTTCTGACCAGCTTTCCCGTACCATTTGAATTGAATTGTAAGAGTGCTAGATTGCACAATTAGTTTTGTTGTAGATCTTTCAATAGCTCTTTTTCATTAGTTGCCTGGTGTAACTCCCAAATATAGTCAAAAGAATTTACACAATGGAGAAATAAAAACTTCAAACCCATGCAGAGGTACTGAGCTGGACCAGCAGTCCCAGTGGTCTGCCTCAATGATCAACTGCAGATGCTTGAAGAAGTAGAAAAATGGTGCAAAGATGGAGTGATATTTTAATTTATTTGTGGGGTTTTTAATACTTTCTCAGCTCACAATGGTATGCAGGTCAGGAATTACCAGAGTCAGGTCTGATACTGCGATGCCTGGTACTTCTTGATAGACTTTTCCACTTTGTTTTGTCTAAGGAGTTGAAATTCATGTAAATCTTTATCATTTGTAGTCTCGCATCAATCTAGTTAAATGCTCCCTTCTAAAGTAGTCCCATGCATGCTCTTCAGGCCTTAACTCCCCTGAG
>WEIS01062342.1:0-25113 GCA_013389965.1 Todus mexicanus | reverse complement strand
TTGGTAATAAAAAGAACTGGCACAGGGACTCAGTGCAGGACATGAGTAAAAGCAAGCATATCTCAAAGCTAAGCATATCATTCTGCCTAGGAAAGAGTATCTGTCTCAGCACAGAACAGAAGAAGAGGTTGGAGAGCTCCTGCCCTGTTAAATTAATAGTCACACAATCCAATAGGCAATAACAAATGGCAATACTGTTATATGCTACTGATAGAAACGTAGAGCTTGAATGGATGTCCAGAAATCCTCTCTGGAAACAAAGGGAGAGACAAGTAAGCTCTGTGCCCTAGGCTTCTGTCAAATATCTCCAAGAAAAGGAGACCCTACATCACTCTTTGGTACTTTGCATTGGGTTTTGCAGGCAATTAAGTTGTTCTTTCTCTTTATTTCTCTCATTGTCCAGACAAGCTAAACTGGATTACTTCCTCTGTTAATTTAAAAAATGTATTTATTTGGTTTTAATCATCACAATTCTTTCACTTTTTTCCTCATATTAAGAAGACTGCTACCTTCACACTGACTGTCCTCTAACCATTCACTTTCTGAACAATGTACTGTTTTGTTGGTCTCCTCTGGGCTCAGTTTATCCCCATCTTTGAGGAAGTGATATGCTTACAACTGCACATAGAGTTTCTATACTTTAGGTTTCAACAGTGTTTTCTTTAAAATAATTATTTCCCATTAATGACCCACAGCTAACACACCAGCTAATGTACCATGGGGAAAGATCTGTCATTTTGTTTTCTCATAATCAGCTAGAAATACAATGCAATTTGATTTGTTTCTTACAGAACTGCCATGCTAACGGCGCCAGCTATTCTTTACTTCCATTTGCTCATTTCCCCCCTTTTCTCTAAGTGTAGTACTTCACAACTTCAGTTTTATCTCAGAGATTTCAAAACCTTTCAGTATTTGCCAGAGTTGCCTTTGAAGTCTGATTTCTTGCAGCTGAAGTTCTTCCAATATCTGTCTAAACTCACACACACTCTTCATACGTGTTCTTTATCCTTTATCCAAGTCAGTAATGAAAATAATTAACAGTAATGGGTTCAAGATAGATCCATATGAACTCCTTGAAATAGCCTCTCAGTCCTACAGTAATACATTGAAAGTTATTTCATAAGTGTTTTTTCAGCCACCTGTGTACCCTCTGTAATGGATGAATATATCAGGAAGGACCGTATTGGAATGATATGAAAAGAAATTCAAAGCATATAATTTTTTTCTTCACTACTAAGCCAGTTACAGCATTAAGGAAGAACAACAAAAGTAACAAATCTAATATTAAATTTTTCACATGCAGTGGATTCTCAGGGTAAAACCCATCTGCAAACTGTCAGAGTACAAGCAGGAGTAAACAAAAACTTCTCTGGGATCTAAGTTCCTCCCATGTCATTTAGAAAAGCTCTATTTACAGCAATATGTGTGTCCAGAAATGAAGAATTATGGCCACCTGAAGCTCCCAGGGCTCTAGGGCACTCCCTTCCTCTGCTTGCAGAAGGAGAACTGTGTTGTTTTTTACATCTGCTTGGACTTTCAGAAGCATATGTAAAGCTGGAGCCCTGCCTCACATAGTATTTTGGTCATGGTCCCAGGACCACATTACCAGTGTGAGGTTTTGGTTATAGTCCCTACCATGTGCATCATGAAAACTATTGTAGGATTTCCAACACTTCTGTGAAGCACAGCAAAACATCATGCCATAGTTCTTCATTAGTATTTCTTCATCTGCTATCATGACTCATACAGAGAACAGAGTAAAATACAAGTACATCACCCCCATGCATTAAAAAAAGGCAAGAGATCTGAGACTTTAATTCTTATATGTATATATGAACTAAAGTATTTCTTGAAGTTCTGTTTTGATGAATATACAAGAAACCAAGATCATAACATAGATTTCTGTGAATTTCGTCATGGGCATATGTGGACACACAAGCCAGGATGGGACCAAACAATCTCCAAAATAAAACATGTGCCCAGAGTTTAAAAGAAGCAGATACAATGACTTCCTCTGGCACCTGATCACAGTCAGCTTTGGGTCCAGTGCAGCACCAACAAGACAGGTTTTGCAAATATGTTTCTTTGTGGGAATTCCATGTTTTCAGCAAAACTCTGTCTCACTGTGCTCCTGGGCACATACAAGAAAATGCCACACCTAAAGCACTGAAGGTATTCTGCACAACATTTCTATCTCTCCTCCTGGTTGGCAGGGTGGAAGAGAGGGCTCTTTGCTCACAGTGAGAAAGAAAACTTGCATTAGCAGTGGACTGCGATTTGAGAGATGTTGTTTATGCAACAGCCCAGGATACAATACAGCGTGTATGCAACAACAATGGCAACCACAACATTTCTTTACGAGGAAGATAGAAGCAAACTCTCAAAACATGGATCACATGCAGAGGGGAACTTGAGTGTGTGTCTGAATCCAGGCAAATACCAAATAATACTAATAATACCAAACTATGTACTTTTTACTGGATCTCTGTGTGCGTGTGAGAAAAAGGGAATTTGGGGAGTGAGCCAGCAGCCAGCTGAATGATCTGCATCTTTCTGTGTCTATCATCCCTCGCTTGATAATGCAGACAAGGAGCCAATTATTGCTGCTCCATAGCAGAAACGATCTGTACCCCAGGAACAACAGTGCTGTGCAGTGAGGGCACCGCTTCCTACAGCATAAGCTCACATTAGCATTACTTTTGCAATGGGCATATGCAGGAGTTCTGCATTGGTGTAGCTTCAGAGAATTGTTAAGGGTACTGCTGCTGTCAGTTTACCATCATTATCTACTTGGTTTTCTCTGTATTTATGCTTTATTCATGGAGCAAATGAAAATAATGCTGTGTAATTATGCTGCTTTTAGAAAGAAGTGCAAAACTTACGTTTTCTGTATTGAACTTTCTTTCCTGGTGATGTTCCTACCTGACAGGTGAGATTAATGGAACTGGACCACAGATCTGGATTTTTCTTTTCTAAAAATATGTAACGTGTCCAAAACCATATCCATCCCTATATTAGTACTTTAGTCTAAAAACTACAGCATATTTATGGTAATTATAATTAAACTTGTAGTGGCAATGCCTGAAAAAGACTCTCCTAGAGAAAGTAAGTTATTCAACTATTAATGATGGGGTTTTGTTTCCTTGACACATATTTGCAATAACTGATTTTTGTGTTGTTTTTCAAAAGTTTCTATATTGCCTTTAATGTAGTTAAATATTACTTAGAGGAAGGGTACTTACCATCTGTTAATTAGTTTTACTCCACACCAGTCTAGTGTCCTACTCTGTCATTGTGTGCTATTTATTTCCAGCTAAAGGGCAAGTGACTAATCAAATCTAACCTGTCAGTCAATCAAAAGGCAGGATGCATTCTCCACATGTCCCCAGAGGTAATTCCTCACTAGGAATGAATCTTTCCAAAGGGATGAGAAGTAAAAGAAAAATGGGAGGGAACAGGAACATCCTGACATGGTGAGAACTTTGAAAGAAAAACAACTTAGAAGTAATAAGGTTCCTCTTTACATTAACTTCACAGCTCCATTAGCCTAGATGTATTTGTCTGCCTGGGGCTATGCAACAGAGAGAGAAAAATGAGTTTTTAAAGTAGGAAGAGTAGATAAACTGCTGACAGAGGAAGAAAGAAGTCTGAATACAAGATGACTATATCAGGTGTCAAGGCTCACTGTCAGTTCAAGGCATTACTAACCCACACGCTTCAATTACAGCAATTCTGTAAAGAATTTTCCTTCCTAATCCACAACTATTCAGGTGCCAGAAAAGACTTTTAGGCTGTCTGTCACTGGAAAGCAAAAGAAGAAATATGACTTGCTGATTGTCTACTTGAACTATCTTATATATAGTCCATGTCACCTGTGAAATGGGACTTGAAGTGCCACCCTGCTCACGTGCCAGCAAGCTTAAAAACACTTTACCGCGCTGTAGTACTGCCAAGTACTTCGAACATAGCCTAAGTAGTATCAATTTGTCCCCTGTGCAATGACACAAATCATTCCAGGTGATTTAAGAGAAAAAAATCCAGAGACACTTGCATTCATTCATGAACCTGCAGATGGAGAGATATCTCTCCAGCCTCCCTTTGTTTGGATGCGGCATGTTCAACTGTGTGTCCAGGAGCAGAGTACCTTTTCCCAGCCCATCCCTGAAGCTGTCACCATGTGGTCATGTTCTGGGGTTCACAAGCCTGACACTCACTCGGCCCTTGCAGGGGTGCTGGGCACCTGCGCCTTTCCCTCGTGAGGGAAGGCATTGGGACAAATTCATCTGGGAGGGGGCTGGGAAATGACTCAGGTTTCCTACAGTAAATATCTTATCTAATGACACCCCAGAAAAAGTTTGCAAGAGGACCAAGGAAAACAAGGCGATTTTTTATCCACACTAGCAAGAGTCTAACTCTGTGCCTGCTGCTAGCTGCTGAGCTCTGTATCTGTACACAGTGGTTCGTGACTGTTTCCCTGAAGGAAATGCAGGGTGACATCCACAACGTCAGCTCCAGGGAAATCAGTGACTACACGAAGCTGAGGTTGGTCTTCCTAAACCCTACAGTGCTGTCTGCTCAGATGAGGGCTACAAAGACTGTGCTCCCTCCCTGCTGCTGCAGGGCAGATGGCTGGTGCTGGGCATCTACTGAGCCTGGGCTGGAACAGAAAACAAAGCCACACATACCCAATAGTTGCTGTCATGATTTTTTATCTTATTCTATCTTGTATTTCACATGGGATTCATGTGAAAGCATGGCATGGCTAACACGCTTTTATTAACAGGTTGCATTTTAAAGAGAGCTCAGGAGAGCACAGGGAGGATATGTGGGACTGAGCCATGCACGCACACTGCTTGTGCTGCCTCTGCTCTCTGGCTCTGCACGCTTCATGTGTGGAGAGGATGCACGGTGGCACTACACAGAGGTCAGGGTAGATATTTGCCCTCTTTATGGAAATAAACTGGTTGATTTTTAATGCATTGTTAAATTTGCATGGTCATCTCCGCTTGTAGGGTTGTCATATTTTAGCTGCTATCTTTTTAAAAAATATTTTCCTCCAATATCAACTAATTAAGAGATTTCAAATAAAATATCTTCAATAGCAAGATGGAGACTAGGCCTTCTGGAAATGAAGTAGGGTAGTTGTGTCCAGCCTTTCTTGGTGAAAATGTGAAGTGTTTTCTTGCAGTGCCCCACAAAGGTGGTTTAATGACCATTTACTGTGTGTGGCAGGAGGTGAGGCCAGGCTGGTGTGAATTTTAGCCTGTGTCTGAAAATCTTCAGTAATAATTTCTTCAAGAGCAGCCAAGATCAACATGTTAAATCTGACTGAGAGATGGTGCTGATGTTGCAGTCAGCAGTGAAAATGCACAGAACATTCATGGCTGCCAATCCAGAAGGTGCTTGCGCGGAAGGCTTTCGGTTGCTGGTTAAATGCCTGTAAGTTGTTTTTTAATTTTCCACTTGACATGCAAACACAGCTTATACACAAAGCAGCAGGAAGAAGCTTTGTGTGTTCTGAAAAGTACATTTTTGACTCTGCTTTTGTACCCATGTCCCAAATAGGTTTTTTCCCTGAGATGCTGTAACAAAAATCATCTGTCCTGACCATACTGAGCTGAAGTTGACAGAGAAATTTGGCAAGTAGGTTCTAATTACTTATGCAGACATTTGTTCAGGAGACTGGAATCAGCACACTTGCTCTAAAAGCCTTGATCAGAGGTGAAAAGTCTTCAGAGGGAAAGGATTAAAACAATCAGCAAATCTAGGTTGTATGTTAGAGGGCAAAGTCCAATCACTTCATTTGGGGCAGCAGTCCTGAGCTGAAGTTTGTGGGTCACATTCATAAATTATGCTCATGACTTACTTCATGGGTGAGTTAAGACTCCTTTCCCTTCACATAGAGTAAATGTATGAGGAACAAGAGCCACCTCACTTTCTCTTGTCTCAGAATTTATCTCTGGGGACTGTGCATGTGGGGAATGGGACTCAAAATTAGCCTAAGAGTGTGGTATCTTTGTTAGAATTGAAATTTTGTTCATAAAAGTTTTAAAAATAATAAAGTCTAAGAGATGAAAAACGTAGAACAAATATCAAAAGCCTTCTCAGCAAGAGCCAGTAAACACCAAGGAAAGAAGTCCAAGTCTCCTTTTGTGAATGTTTTTGTTATTAAACCAACATTTAAAGTCATAGATGCGCATTTCTGCAAATGGAAGCAAGAGCATGTGCACCCGTATCAGCTACCTGAGACTACATTGCCATTAACAAAACATGCATCAAAACATTGATATGGCTGGCAGAAACTGGCACTGAGTTGGGCTAAAACACACTATGTGCAGAAATCAGCTATTTCTCCCTCCAACACAGTACTCAGCACACTGAAATGCTAATTTTTACTCTTTCAGTGTTGATAGACCCAACCTTCATCCAGATGGTCTTACAGAACTTGCAATGCACCCGATGAAAAACATTTCAACCACACTTTAACCTCTTCTAAAGTGTGCAGTTCTCCATGCACACTCCTGTGTGTTGACCCGATGTGTACATTTTTGATGGTATACGTTGTCCAGTGCACACTTACAAGATACATAAGACATAAGGTGGGTTTTGTTGTTGCTCTTTGGCATTTAAAATAAAATAATGTTTTACAGTTATATGCTTGGAAGACAATATGATGATTTGGGGTAAATATAAGGAGAAGAATACAGCCATTAAATAGTAACATCAGCCCAAAATGAAACGGATTTACTTATGGCTTAACACAGAAACCTACGCTAGGCTGCATACACAAAGGATGCACTGGTCTGATTAGGGATTTATTTAAGCACACATTTAAGAGCTTTCTTTAATCAAGATTTGAATAGAACAAATTTCTTCAAGTAGAAAGATGAGATGAACATATAATTGTAGATAGTATACAGAGAATGGATCTAAGGTTACAGCACCGAAAGCAGAAGGGTACACAGGCAGTCCTGGCCTTTACACTTTACAATGTATAAGAACTTTCTTTTCTAGTCTTAAAAACCATCAAACTTCTGTTTGATTGCAAAGTGTGAGCACAAAAGAGAGATACAACAGAACAGGATGTATATATTATGAAAGAGGAAAAAAAGTAAGAATTACCATTTTAAACATGTATGTAAACATTTTCATCCTCCTTTCCCTTGTATCTCAGAGAATAAAAAGATTTAATTTTTTTTAATTCTGTCTAGTTTTCTGTGACTGGAATGATTAGAGCTTCTTGCTGACTGAAAGCAGATTAGGACAATACTTTCTTCCCAGCTACAGGAAATCCAACATTTTCATTAGTATTTTGCATTGTGTGATTATAAAGGCAAGCAAATTCTATTTTTTTCTGTTTTAAATTAAGGGTTATTGCAGCGGCATCTGCCAAGCAGCCAGCTCATATAAATAACAGAACAAGCATCCATTGTCTTTCTACTGACAGTGCCAACAACTAGGTCCCTGTTTTCTACCTTTTTCCGTGTTTGGCAGAGGATGCTGTCCTTATCTGAGGTTTTGCAATCTATTGTACTTTATTATCTAGTGAAACATCGATTGTATGGATTTTAGGTTTTCAATGCACTGAGTCTTTATAACTATTTGAAATATATATTTAACCTCAAGCTAATGAATATGTTACATCTTTCTGATATTAAAAAATCAATGTTTTTTCCAAATTTGTGCTTGTGTAGTCTTCTAAAGCCTATATTTAATCGAGATATCTTTTATGCACATAAACTATCCATCAGGAAAAAAAAAATCTTTGTCTTTTGCTGGATCACAAGAAGAAATGTTACAGTTACTGCGGATTTTAAAGTATTTGACATCTCTAAAGGAATATAGAGGTATTAAGTAAATGGTCTTGTAGCACATAGTTCCTATATGCTTCTACAATGAGTATGGTCCTTTTCTTAACGTCATGTACTAATTAAGTTTGACGGCACTGATCAACTGGGGTGAGTTCAGCAGGGGCCAGTAAGATGGTCAGGGCTGGAGTGTCTGCCTTGTGAGAAGAGGCTGAGGAACCAGAACTCATTCATCCTGGAAAAGAGATGACTTTGGGGAGACCTGACAGCAGCCAGCCAAAGGGAGATTGTGCAGTTACTCTCTCTTACTGCTGTATTTTAAGACCCAATTGGATTTAAACCCTGAGCAATCTGTTCTGAACCTGCTTTGAGCAAGATGTTGGACTAGAGACCTCCTGAGGTCCCTTCTAACCTGAATTATCTTGCAGACCCACGATTCCAAGGTCTTGCATGTCAGGTAAAAGCAAAGAAATATAAGCAAGGTTTGCATCTAATCAGATTAATATACACTTATTCTGAGAACTGCTTTTCATAGTACAAAAGAATTAACCAGTTCATTAAGTCCAACACTTTGTGTAAATACCTGTGATACTGATCTCCCTATCCGTGAGTTTTTGGCTGTGTAGCTCAGAATATCCATCAGATGTGACAAAGGGTTTGCATGATTCCAGAAATTCAAGAGTTTGCAGGTACCTGATGCTCTGAGTTTTTCTGATGTGATACATTTTTACATGAAAGCTGATAAGAAATAACAGATTTGGCTAATTTAAAATCTAAAAGAGTAAAAACTGAAACAGCATATGAGAACCTATGAGAAAAACAATGTTGGTTTTAAAAGATCCTGAATAATGGAAAGAAAAGATGATTTTAAGAGCATCTTTTCAGTTCACTGCTCTCATGCCACCCATATTGCTATCCATTTCCCAGTTAAGGTTTGTGCAACCTCCTCTAACTTGCTTTAGCTGCCCACTGCTCCTGAAGGACATTGTCAGCAGCTGTGGATGACCTGGACCATATGAGAATCTGCAACCTCAAGCCCTGTTTGCTTTACAACCTACACAGAGAAAACTTCAAATAGTCAGCTTAACCCATTTCTTCAAAAACACTCATTTCAATGTTAATTACAGAGATGTAACTGGTGCATCCACCATATGCAAATCAGCTTACAAGGGAAGGATAAAACCTACCTCGTTAGTCCAAAGCTAGAAAACGTCTCATCAAAAATTGAAATGTCTACAGGCTGCTCCCCAGTGCACATGGGGCAGGTTTTCCTTCTTAAAGCTTCACCAAAACCTGAAATATTACACCCCTTGTCTAATATTTCTTTGCACTCTTCCCACTAAATGTTTTCAGAGGACTGAAAAACAAATGAAATCCGCTAACCTTTCACAGACTGATAAAAATCAAACTAAGGAAGAACCTGCCATGGTTGTTATTGAAGAACTGTTATTCTCTCCCTATTCTCACTTGCACCCTACTTGCTGGAAATACATTGAACCTCTTGAAAAAAATTCAGGGTCACTAATCATACAAAGGACAGTTATTCCTCCTGCATGGTTTTTAATTTTCAGCCAGATTTATGTGCTGGAAGAAAACATATATCCCTGAAGACCATACCAGCTTACAAGTAGAAGTAGGCAGGTGAAATACTGCCTTTGGAGAATAAGTAATTTCATAAGCCACTAAAAAAACCCCCCAAACCCAAAACCACACACACACAAAAAGTGAATTTGTTAAGTATCACAGAACTCCAGCCAAAAGAAGCAGGTGTAATAGCATCAGGTATAGGGCATAAACTGGAGATATTATGGTGAGGAAGCCTGGCATCAATAGCAGGAACTGAATGTTCTGGAGCTAGGAGGCTATTGGGGGACCCTAGAGGTATTGCAGGCAATGCTAAGACATGGTGTGACAGCACCTGGGTGTGCTGCAGTGTGGGTGCTATGGGGACTTACTGTCTAAATATGTTGGAAATCAGGTTTCATGGATCACTCAGAAGTTACTTAGAAGAAACCACAGCCTTTGGAAGTGGCAATAAGTTATGGCAGGGGAGATGTAGGTTGGGTATTACGAAAAATTCCTTCCTCAAAAGGGTTGTCAAGCCCTGGAACAGGCTGCCCAGGCAAGCGGTGGAGTGACCACCCCAAAGGGATTTAAAAGACATGTAGATGCGGTGCTGAAGGATGTGGTTTAGTGGTCACCTGACAGTGCTGGGTTAACAGTCAGACTCAATGATCTTAGTCTTTTCCAACCAAAATTATTCTATGCTTCTATGATTCTGCTGCTCACAGCAGGTCTGAATTAAGAGACGCTCAGAGACCCAAATTATCTGTTCTCTATGGCCTTCCATAACAGGTCCTGACCTCAAGCCCTGCTTTCCAAGCTAGCAACTTTCAGCAGCTGTTAGGGCTGAGCAAAGCCCTTCTGCTCCCCGTGCAGGGTGTTAGCAGTAGCCCAGCATCCCTTGGTGCTGGCCTCCACTTTGGCTGTGTGGGAGTTCTGTCCCTGCAAGTTGGCAGTTGTGGTCTGGATGGAACTTCTCCCCCTGCTTACAGCTCCAAAATGGGTGAATTCGGGTGCTTCTGAGCTATGAGCAGACTTTTTTCTTCCTCCACCCAGGGGTCCACGGCCTGCCTGCATGGACACATCTTCACAACCCAGAGAGGATCATACAATCATGAGAAAACCCAGGTTGGAAGGGACCTCATGAGGTCTCCAGACCAACTTTCTCCTCAAAGCAGGGACGGCTACAATAATTAAACACATACAGCCCTGCTGTGCCTTTTGCCACATTGTCTGACAGCCTGTTCAGGCTAACAGTGCTAGTATTTGTTATTTTATTTTTTTACATAATAAAATACTGCTAGGGTGTGCAATATTATATTAAAAAAAACCTGTTATGTGAGCTTTAACATGAATCCATGAATCACTTGACACAGGTATAATATATATAATATATATTTATAATATATATAACATACATATATTATAATATATATAAAATATACATTTATATGTACACATGCATAATTTACAAGTCCTTTGGACAGTAGCTTCCTATATAATGTACTGTTCCAACAATAAGTTAGCCTCATGTTTGAAGCCATGTTTCTCACTAGGAAACAATCCATGATTTATCTTGCTCAGAAATGAATTACCTACTAAGCTACATTTCCATAACATCTCCTTTTGACGCTGTGTTGATAGTAATTCTTTAAGCCTACTATTTAAAAAGACATCAAACTTTAAACTCCCTTCTCTTAAAGTAAAGTATTAATGAAGCGATTTATAATCACAGCCTTGAAAGAAACCAAAGTAACAGACAGTCTAAGCAATAATGTAAGTACTTCCAGGATAAACGGTTGGTCTCAGCTCTTTGTTACTGACTCATTTTTCCTCTGAACACAGATTTGTTTTCAGAAATCTTTGGCAGAATGAGTGCAATACTAGAATGGATCTTTGTAGGGAAATTTCCTGTTAATGTTCTGAGACTCTTTAGCATAGTCCCAAAGCTGGATTCCCTATATTCCAGATGAACAAAAAATGGCAATATTGGGTGAAATGCAACCAGACTTTGACTCTTCATTTATTTGCTAATGACAATTTCCAATCAAAAGGAATACATTGGGAATACAGTTCAGTAATGTTGCCAGGAAGGTGAACTTTTGAAATACACACAAATAATTATTACTCTGCTACATGAAATATTGCTTGGGAGTTCAAATTCCCATGTCTGCAATCCCAAATACCAAGTATTCTAGATGAAGGCATTCATTGGAGACTTGCACATCTGGTGCCTTACACAATAGAGTGATGTTGGAAATTAGGGAAATTCATCTGTAGTTTGTACAGCTACGAAGTTAATGGTTGATTAATAAAACAGCAAACTTGAGCTAGTACTTAGCAATAAAAGAAAACCTCTTCTCAAAAGTGATATCCTAATGGGGTTTTCAGAGTGTCGCAGCTTTAAAGATTTTTTTAAAAGACTGCATGAAATAAACAACAAAAATTGTGGGTTTGTTCTTGCAAATCTCTCCTCTTTAACTAATGAACTTTGGGTAGCAGGCCCACCACTGCATTTAGTGCAAGTCCCTATATGTTTAGGGAAAACGCTTAAGAGTAAATCAGACAGGTTTTGTAAAACCGTAGCTCTTCTGAGCCCTCCATTTGGCAAGAATATCTGAACTATTTGCTCTAGGCAGAGTCCCCTAGCAATAGGAAGCACTGACATCCCATCCTTGGGATGGGATAGATGGGAGAAGATAAATCTTCCTATACAATTTGAGTAAAACTGACCAGACATCTGAGCATCAAAGTTGTAGACAGACTCATAACAGATAGTAATTTTGGTGGAAAAGTCACATAAAAGTATCACAAGTATTTCCCATTTTAAGTGGTAATTTCCCATTTTTAATGGTCACAAACATCCGTTGACCTCTGGAAAAAAAATCCCATGTCTGCACCACGAATGGCTGAAATTTTTAAAAACTACTATGAAAAAAACATATAACATGAGCTAGAAGGTACCTTGTCCTCATGGATGGGATGGATGTGGCTGTGAGTCAAAAGGCTGGAAGTAAGATCTATCAGACAGATGGAAGGAACAGCACTAAACTGTTAACTGTGACAGGTACATGGATGACGCAGATACATTTATCAATTCAGAAGTAAATAAGACATATCCGAGAACAACATCTAAAAACAATGCTGCAGAAACAGCAGTACTAACTATGCAGTATCACTTGTTTGGCACATGTTAAGGAAACAAGCAGACTTTGTTCACCGGCAAAGATGAGCTCTGCTATGTTTTTCTAGTGGGAAGACTGTGAAAATCAAAATACTGCAAACAACAAATACAATGGTTTCAAATACAGATGGTGATCTATGTCTTTAGCTTCCAGCTGCATCCATTTTGGAGGATCCCTTAATCAAACAGTTCATAATAAGTCTGGATCCCTTGCCTGACACTGCTGCACATCTCCTTTTTTTTTTTTTAAATTTATTTTTTTTATTTTATTGATCCAAAGTCAATCCTTTGCATTTAAACTGAAGACCTGGGTTTATATATTAATAATACTTCTCAGCATGCATTGCACCTAAATGTTGTTATGGATGGATGTATTATAGACTGTATAAAATTGTATTAAAACTATCAGAATCCACAAACCAAGAGAAATAGAAAACTTCATAAATATTTTCAGATACATTTAGTCAACCAGAATATGAATCTTATCCAAGTTTCCATTCACAAATCTTTTCATCTATGCTTGCTACAAAAATGTTCATGTTCTCTTGCTGCAGGGAAATACTTCACTATTTTGCAGCTGTTAGTAGTGTTGCGGAAAATTGTCCTTCAGTATTTTCCACATCAATATCTACTCTCTCAAAAAGTTTACCAATAAGAACATTGTATAGAATTTTGATCTGTTGATTTTAGGAAGCATGATTGAAACAATTTTTTTTTTTTTCCCCCAGACTCCTTCATATGTTTCATTATGCACTACAAAATACATTAAATTTCAGAAAATATTTGTTTTTCAAATGTTAACATTTATTCTCTAGAGCATAAAAATTGGTTCTTGAATTGTATTTTAAAGGAACTGCAGCTATATTCCTTAGTAGTCTATTTTAAATACCATTCATGCTTTGAAAAACTGCTTAAATGAATCAACACTTCTGAAACATGAATCAAAATAAATAAGAAAATCCCATTTTAATTTTTGGGAATGCACTTTTTAAAAGAAGAATCTATTTAAAGCTTTGCATTCCTGAAGTGAGAAATCCATGGCTGCATTTCTGATGCCATGTATCGTGAACCATGCTGCTTTGTGGTTTTACAATGAGTTTATTGGGTAGTGTTTTCACTTAACGCATTTTCCTCTGCACCTCTATGCAACAGAAGTTTGTACACAACCATTCCACACCTGAAGTAAAGAGTTTGTGACATTTAAGCCACATAAAACTCATCTCTTGCAGCCTCATTGGTACCATCTTTCTTTTGGTATCTGATATCAACTCAAACTCCTAGCTGAGGAGGACCTTGATAAAACATGTGCTCAGTCAGAGCTTCTTGCAAGCATGAGCTGCCCCAAATTTTTCTCCCTCTGATCCACTTGTATATTATAATGCTTCCCAGTGTTTCCTTCAGCATAGTCCTCTATATTCAAACACTCAAGATAATATATTTAAGACACATAAACTGTTGCCAGCTTTCATTGGAATAGACCTAAAAGTTCAAAAATAACTAGTGTAGGGAGAAAGAGGCATGGACAGACAGCATTATCACTCCAGGAATATATTTTAAGTTAAATTAAACTGAATTTCCCTGCATGTTTTCTCTTCCTGTTTTCAATCATCACAGGCACCTTTTTACACTAGTAACAGAAAATTTTAATATATTATTTAGCGACTGTTTGAAAACCGGACAGTTGCCCAGGAGATGGATCTGTGCTATGTCACCATGCACAGTAGTTACCCATTTTGAAACGGAACCTTCCTAATCAAAGGGCACAAAACATAATGAAGAAAAATTGCCCTTGTCACAGTTAGTTCAGAAGTACTAGAAGATGAAACGAGCTTGCGGTTACTTATTGTACTATTAACCTCTGAACCTAAAGGAGCTCTGTGGTCTTGAACATATTAGTGTCATTATGTAGGTAGATGATGGCTCTTTATGAGTACCCTTACACCCTGCCTAAGGATGTCACAACTAACAAGATACCCATTTTCTCTGCAAAACTGAGGTGTCCCAACCTAGTCTGCTGCAGTTTGGGTTCTGACTGCCAGCAGAGGTGGGAGGGATGCCCAGAGCGCTTAAGGAAAACCTGGAAATTTGTGGGCCAGAGCCTCCTGTGATACCAAGAGATCCCTCAGGGCCCACACAACCTCCCAAAACTCATTGGTCACATTCTTAATATCACTCAAAACAACAGTGGGAGGAAAGGGTCCTAAATATCAGGTGGCCAACAAATCATCATTGCAGGGGTGAGGAGGAGCAAACGAGGTGTTCAGGATAAAGCATTCTGGAAGATGCAGGACCAGTAAAACACTAATGGAAATTTCTGATCTTCATAAATAGATGCTTTTCGTTCTAGAAGAGTGTGTAAGTCTTGTTTACAAATTGGATAGAATTTTGAATTTCAAAACTGAGGTTAAAAGATAACATTAAGACAAAAAGTTCCCTATCAATGTATCTTTAAAACAAAATGGAAAAGAAAAGGTTTCTTCCAGTTTTGTGTACAGTTTTATCATATATTTAAATTTATTTTTCCCTCATTCTAACACAAATATTCTTCTAATCTTAGTGAAAACTCAAATATTGTCTGTTAATAAAGTTTTAACTTTTGATTATTTATGTCCCTAGCCTTTTAGTCAGGCCTGAAAGAAAACAGAAATCTCAGTTTTGGAGGCATGTCAGGACTCTGAAATGTGCTTCCTTTGCATCTCAGAAAAAAATCCAGACACTCTGAAATTTTCATCAAATGAAACAATAAAAGCATGACTTAGAGAAGATAAAATATTTTCTTTACATTTCCGTATCTTTAATTACAGGGTAGGATATACTTTGCAATAATTTTAGAAAGAAAAGTCATTTAGGAAGGAAAAATATAACTGTCTTCCCATACTTCTTACTACCACTATACTTCTGCTTGCCATTTGGCACAGAGCTGCAGGGAAGAGAATTGCTGTCCCCACCGCATGGGCAGCACAGCACTGATGTCGGTGGGGCAGAGGGACCATGGGATCCGTCCTGCCTCTGCTGCTCCAGACCAAGAAGAGGCAGCTGTGATGGCATGCTGTGGTGAGGAACACAGGATACAGCTCTGTTCTGCATTGATTTATGGTTATTTCAAATTTATATTCACACAGGACAGATGATGAAAGCTGTGGCATACCAAATCTGAAGTCTGATTTTTCTCCCTGTCCAGTGATATGATTTTCTTTATACTACTTTGTTTCCACTGAGAATGAAAGTTTAAAATAATAAACAGAAAGTATCCCTTCATTTTGACAAAACATGTTTTGTTTCTAATTTTGATTTAGGTGGAAACATTAGTATTCTCCCGTAAATGTAACTCTTTTCAGTCATACATTTAAAATACGTGATGACTGTTTTGGAAACTCCAAGAAATGTCAGAGAGAACATGTCCCACTTCTTGCAGCTAGGCAATGAACAACCTTCTAGTGAATGACAGCCCTGCAGTCATCCATACATCTTACATAATTAACACTTCTAATAAACTGCATCAACAGCACAAGGAGTTAAATCTTCTTGCTTCAATATTACTCTTACATGTGAACGATACTGTCAAGAGCTCATATACACTTAGAATAAGACTGAGGTAAAAGCACATTTTCAAGTCAGCGCTGATCCTAAATTTAGGCTTGATAAGAATAATTTTTTTACAAAAGATAAAGGGTGCAGAAATATTTGCATAAAATTAAGAAAAAGTAAACAGATACTAGATAAATACTCTCATATGCTTTTTAATTCCCTAGATTTCAATACACTAATTCAAGAGGATTTAAAAACATAAGTGAAATGAAGGTTTGTTTATATTTCTGAAGGGAGAGAGGTAAAAGTACCAGTAAGAAATACTAGAAAGTATTAGACTTTTAAAGTGTAATTTAAATAATCAACAACAGTATTTAATTCACAGAATAGGAAAGACTTATCTTTAAATTTATAGATTCCCTTAATAATAATTTTAAGTATATTCATGTAAATATATTCCTTTTTGGCTTGTGGTAAAAATAATGATACCATTTGCACCCAAATAAATAAACCCACAAATGTTATTCACTTGACAAGCTGCACCGTATTGCTATATATTATTCTCACACAGATCATAAGGGCATATAGAGAGGGTCTGAAATGCAATCAGAAGAGGCATTGTAAAGCATATTTTTGACACCTTCTAGCCCAGCCTACACCTAAATGAGAGATTGGTGCCTCTTATGAATTAAACATAATTCTTGATTTATGTTCTGTTACCCTTGTACCAAAACCCATAGTTCCAGAGCAATGTCACCATGAATTCATCTAATGATACTGATGATACATGTAACACAGAGAATACAAAGTAACAAGCAGTGAGGAGTGTGGCTTTATAAATCACTCCTATAGAGCATTAGACAATAAATAACAAGTCATTAATTCACTCTAAATTATGCTAAGATACTTAAACTACATATGCACCAAATTATAAATACCTGTCATTTCTGGTAAAAATACGAAACTTCTGCCCAAAAAATGTTATCGAATTGCATCATATATATCAGGCTTCAGATTAACTGGGTTTGAATTAGACGTTCATTCTTTAAAACGAGCAGCAAATTGCAAAGAAAATCCTGCAGCTATGTGGTCCTCAATATTATACGCAGTCTGATAACCCAGCCTACCAAGCCACTTCCAGTACCTGCATTTCCGAATTAGTCATCCGCTTCTACAAGTTACTGACTTGACTGTAAAGGCATCAATCTCAAGAGTTAGTACTCCAGTAGGGGCATTTCTGAATTTTCCATCTGCTTCTACAAGTTACGGACTTGCCTGCATAGGAAACTAACCCAGTAACTAGTAGTGCTGCTGCAACTCTTCCACTAAATATGAAGACCCAGGTCCTGAGAGCTCATTCACTTTGGGTTTTCAGCACCTTATGTGATGAGAAGGTCTCATGTCACTGTGTACATTAATGTTCACATTGCACTTAGTGAGGCTCACTACTCATGCAGTGCCGTGCCGTGCAATGTATGCAAATGGCAGAATCTGGTCCAACAGAGAAAAGCAAATATTTCCCTTAGGAAAATTCAAGTTAGAGGACAATGAATGATTGATTTACAAATAATCTGACATTAAAGATAATCAAGATTTGTTAAGGTTGAGGATCTTTGGCAAGGAAACCAGCTCAATTGTTTCTGATGGCCTTCTTACTAGTATTTTGGGGAATTTAATTTCAAATGTTGGCTTTTATGCAATTACTCAGCATAAGTTAAGTATCCTTTTGTCTTAAAACCACTTCCAATTATACTTAGTGGTTATAAGTTTTTGAATCCTTTAGAGATTCAATTTCCTAACATGTACAACTTGTGGTGTAGCAACTGTAAAGCTGGATTGTGACCCTGTTATGTAAGTCATGCATGAGTGGTGTCAATCACAAAAGAGGTTTGCTTCCCCAGAAACTGTAGCATAGTCCTGACATATGAACCCAAAAGGGAAACCTCTTACGTAAAGTTGTGCATGAATATCTTTCCCTCCTTGTTGGATCTGCTAATGGCTACAGAGGACAGGATCAGAGAAAAGTAATCGTGCTAAAAAGAGCAAGACTGTAAGCCTAAGAAATCTGGTTAGTGGACTACATAACTGACCATGCTGGCTGAAGCCTAAATATCACTCTTTCAGGATACTTATCCTAGCTAGTCAAAAAAGGGAGAATTAGCAGCCTGACAATTTGTACACTATTGCACTCAGCAAGGCTGTTCTATTCCTTCCAAAGTCCATAACACAAAGGACAAATTCTGCTGTTAAAAATCACGGTGACAAAACTGAGGGTTGAAACAGAGAGCAGGAGATGGACACTGTTCCCATTTTGTACAAATCATAAAACATCTTCATGATTTCTTTTTTCCTTTGTTACTGAATGATGGTTAATAAAAAGAAATTAAATCAATTGAATTACTACAATTGGATCTGTGTTGAGCCTTGGTATGGGTTTCCTTAAGCTGTTTTGGCTCCTTCATCTCTGCTTTGCTCTCCAGTAAACCAGTGATCTCCAGTACTGAGTTACTTTATAATACGACGTTTTGATAGTGGATATTTGTGGATTGCCACAGGTATAGACAAGCCAGTAAAACTAAACAAAAGAGTTCTGGGAGAATAATAAAGTTGTCACTCAATGGTTTATACTCCTTCCAAAACTTCTGTAGGCAGGGTGCTCACTTTCTGCACAAACTCTTTCCAAATGTGGCTTAATCTGCACTCCCACAAACTTCACTGTCACTATGAGCTCAGTCCTCTTTTTTATTTCCCAGGCTGATTTTTCTTTTCCCACCCATTTTTATATTTCCAAAAATAATTCTAACAATTTGCCAATAAGAAGTACAAGAAATAGATCTAACTATCCCATCTGGAATTATATCTCCCATTTTAACTTTTTCATTGAAAAGAAACCACTTACACTAACATTGTTTTAACTATGTTTTAAGAATAAAAATGTAATTATACTGGACATATATGAACTTCACTGCTAAAATTTAGCTTCCTCTATCCATAAATTTGTATTGGTTGCTGAAAGAGCACATTATGCTACTCACTGTAAGTTTTCCCCTTACTTTTTATTTCAGCAACCTCCAACAGTCCTTTACATACTAACAGCTGCATAGTACTTTTGCTCTTTAATTTGTTCCAGTGGTTGCGTGAGCAGATTGGGGTCAGCATAATGCCCTCAAAATTCCTAGTGGCAAACCGCTGGTGTTACACACATTAAATCTGAGATGGCCATAGCCCAGACTTTTCCACATTAAAAATCCCGAGTCTGACCCAGCTATCCAGCTTTGGCAAAGGCTTTTCTATACAAAAAGGAAATGTTCCCAAAGAAACATAGCAGTTGAAACTATCTCATATATTGCAAGTACTAGATACAGGCAAATCATCAGGAGTTTAGTTGTATGGGCCAGGCTCATCTGTAGAATTCAACAAAATAAAGACTCAAAATACAAAGATAAATATAGACTTCTTATATGAACAATGACAGCCCAAGTTATTACTGATTTTCTAGCTATCATCTCAGCTATATTTCCTAATTCTAACAAAACCCTGAAATTAAGTACTGTCAGCAGCGAAAGTTACGCTTTTCATGTTTTGCCTTGCTAGACCAGCAATCACTCTGGAGCTGAAGACAGCTATTCTTAGTTTGATGCTATTTTGGTAGCACTACTGCTCATTTAACCTCACCCGTACAGGTTCTCCGAATGCATAACTTCACATATGTGCAGCAGGCAGTCAACTTTCCGTGGCTGCGTTCTCCACGGTGCGCTGCTCAGCCCTGGCTGGAAGTACTCTTGGCCTTTGGCAAGTGAGAGCAAATCTGCAGGAATGCACAGGCATGAAAGGTATTATTACATTGTTATTTGTTATGCTAATTTTGTTAAGGGCCTGTCAGAATTTTATTATAAACCATATTTTCAAGGGGCTCATAAATCAACCATGAAATGTATTCTGTGCTCACACTTCTACACAAAGAGTAAGTTCTAATAACATTACTATTATTTTGCTGATTTAAAGCAAAAAGGAACAAGGTTTATTACAATTCTATTTAGTCATTTTTCAAATATAACTTGAAAGTTTAAAGATATTATTAAAGCAGTCCTAAACAGAGTAATTCAAAGCTTCCAGCACTGGCAAACGCTGAGCTTCACCTATCCTGTGATTTTGTTACTATCTGGAGATTTAATGAAACTTGTGAAAACTTCATACACTTGGCTTAACATTCATTTTTCATCTGATGTTTATACCCCTCCCTTTGTTATTTGGTATTCAGTGCTCCTGAATCTACCAGCTACACATGAAAAGCCTCCATGCAGCTGAGAGCCCCAAGACATGTGCCACAACCCTTGGAGGTCTGGGGTATGCACAGCCCCAGGAGCGACTCCCAAGTGAAAAGGATCATCCTTGGGAAGGGTTAACTACTCTGTCCTGGCTTTGGCACTCCCTGATAGCTCCAGCTGGGAATTAATATTTCAAGTCACATTCTGCACCAGAAAAGCCCTGCTGTCAAAAATGGGACAAAACCTCAGCTTTGAAATCCAGCTTAACTACCTACGAGACAGATATAGATCGAGAGCCTTGAGTTGCCAATGCAAATAAACTGCCTTTACCAAACTAAACTACTGCAACTAAACTACCTTTACTGACAAAAGCAGTAGTGATTCGATAGTCATCTATATTCTATTACACAACATCTGTCAACCTCAGAAATCCTTGTTTATGATGATTTTTTAAAAATTTAATTCTTCTCCTAGGCCACAGAAACTTGCAGTCAGAAGTATTCCAGAGTGCTGAACATAGTCATAAACCTAACTACTGATGGGTTATAAATCAACCATGGAAATATCCTTACAAAGGTAAGTAAACATTCCTGACATATCCAAAATGCTAGCAAGAGTGAGATCTTTATTATTTTTATTTCACTCAGCTAACACACACTAACAATTTGCCTCCATAAAGTGTTCTCCTGAGACGCCTTGTTTTTGCATCACAACAAAGCATTAAAAGATCAACCTTTAAAGGCTCAGCAACAAAAAAGGCCAAGTGCAATCTATATGTGCTGAAACTAATGACTTTTATGACAATCTACTTATCCATCACATCAGTCTGGCAGTCTAATGCATGAACTCCCAGAGTCTTAGTGTCTACAAGTTGTGCCATATGGCACTGCAATGTTAGATTTAAATTTGGCTTCAATATTGCAACGGTCATCTCTTTAAAGGCACAAATAAAGGTACTATTAGACACATGAGGAATGTATTCATTTTCAGAAATTTAATTTTCAACAATTTGCACTATTCTGAAGCATGACTTACTCACAGGGACCACAGTGCTCTGTCAGGACTGTGAAATTTTTCACTACTGCCAGGTACGTTGTTGACAAGGGGGGAGCTACAAATGAGCCTTAAAAGAATGAGAAAAAGCTGACGGTTTTCTGTGCGCTATTGGGGGTGTGTGTGTGTGTAAAAAACAAAAGATGAAATTCTATATTAAAGAATATGACACACAAAAAGAAATACTTGGAAGACTATACTTCATATTGACTAATAAAAGGTACTGAAATCCTTACATGGGCTAGAAAAAGTGAAACATATCCTCAATGTACTTCAAAACAAAGATAGTGTTATCATTGTTTGTCCTACCTCCGTAAGAAATAAAGTCAATGTTCCTCATCTATCAATATGGACAACTGCCTGCAGTGCTAAACTAGAGATTCCCAGTCAAGAGACACCTCACATGGCTTTGCAGGGAAGGAAAGGGGATTGGGACACCGTTTCCTCCCTTCCCCTAGAAATCGAAGCTGCAGATCCCTAATGGTGGAGGAGGCAGGAGCCACCACAGCACAACTGTTGCCTCCTGTCCAGGTGGGCAGAGACCTCCCAGTGATGACTGTTGCAGCCAGGCTAAGCTAGCAGGAGAGAGATGTGAGCTACTGCCAACATTAGCTGATAGTGCAAAGAGCAACTCAGAAGCAAAGTTGTGTTTTTCATGCCTTTACTAACTTGACTCTGGGACTTTTGGTTGCTGAAAACAACCAGAAGAAAAAAAGTCCCTTAATAAAGTAAAGGCTCCACAGAGTAAGAAACCCATTGCTCAAAGCCACTGGGAGACACACCACCATTCTCTGAAGCAATGATGTTTTCATCATGCTAAGTAACAACAGAAGTCCAGCCTCTCCAAAACTTTTTTGTTGTGGGGAGGTCATTCCAAAATAAACTCCTTGAAACAAAGAAGACAACAACTTACACATGCATAATTGGAACGATGACCTAATTGCCCGTACTATTTAAAACACAAAGCTCTGGCTAAGAACATTGGTGACCAACAGAACAGTGCCAGCTCCGGGAGCAAAGGGACAGTAGCTCTAAAGCTGGGCACTTCACCCAAAGGAAAGGTCAACTCTCCCTGGCAAGCAGGAAAATACCCAAACAGATTTCATGGCTGCTGGCAAGGTAAAGCATCACAGATGAAATATTTGCCCCTGCAGACATCATGTTTGAAACTGCACATGACTTTCAGCATGACTTGAGCGCCACAAGGGTTCTGATAGTATGTAGGCCACACGAGCCTGAGAGAGTAGCCGAGGGAGCCCAGCTCCAGATGCACCAGGGTGCTTCACCAGAAGTTTCCTAGGCATTTGGACTCAGGCATGTGCAGTTTCCACACTCTGGTGAAAGCAGAGGGTCTCTTCCAAACTCCTAGAAGAGACACAGGGGTCTGACCAGACATGCTCCTGCACATCTATCTCTCAACAACATCCTGAATCCAGCTCCAAGTCTCAGTCACTTCAGTAAACCACAGATGTTAGTGACTCTCTCCTCCCTGTGTTCAGTAACAGATCAAAAAGAAAAGCAGCAAACCTGGAATAAGTTGATATTGACTCAGTTCCCACCTTGGTCCAAAGATTCCACTTCACGGAGCAGGGCTTTTCCTACTCACTTACAAGGTAAATCATTCTATTTAAACCCTGGCACTGTGAGGCTTCTTACAACCCAAGGAAGCAGTCAGGAAAACAAACAAACAAAACAAAAAAACAACCAACCAAACAAAAAACAACAACAAGGAAAAGCCTGTAAGATAGATAAGGGATCTGCATTTTAGTCCTTAATTCTTCCATGAGTCTGGAGTCCACATGTCTCTGCACAGGTAACCCATTCCAGCCCACAGACTTCAGGATGTCACACTATGTCACATGTAGCAAAGAAATGAACTCCAGTTCCTCCTATCCCAGGATAGCTCCATAAAAGACCACCTTCAGTATTTCAACTTTCTCCATTCACTACATAAAATTTATGTTGTGTAAGTTAATGAGCAAGCCCACAGCCTAGACAGAACAAGTGCTAGCACTTCCAAACCCAAATTCAATCCCACAGATGCAGATCAAGTATCTCTGAGCTACAGTCACCAGCACGTCGTATTGTGATGGGGTTTAGAAGTTTAGGCTACACACAAGCAGAGATCAAGCTCAGGACAGGTACTCCCCTGGCACCTGAAATGGTGTTGGAAACCATAAAGGAGAGACATATGTGACCCCGACCTGACATGCTCAATTGCCCCACAACAGGAGCTCCTCCTGAGCCTGGAAGCTGCATAGCTAGCAGAATTCTTCCATTTCTGAAGTATGTAATCTCCACACTACCTTCACGCAGGCTGGGATGTACTATCTAACATCCTTTTCAGACTTGGTTTTGCCTCAGTAAAGACAGTTACTATAAAACTAGCAAACTGAAAAATCCCTAATGTTAATTGTTGATGTTATTTACAGAGGACAAACATCATTTTCATTCTCCTGTTTTAAGAGAGCAAAACTTTCTAATGATTGGATCAGAGGCAGTAGTCCCAAATGCTATCAGATATGGTCCCCTCATGCACTTCAAACAGTTGGGCTTTTTTAAACTTCAGTATCTTCTGGAGATGTCATTTTCCCTTTTAATTTTGACGATCTTACAAATTCTAGGGAAGTTTCCCAGTACCTCACATGCTGTGACAGCATCTTCAAGCCATCTTTACAGCTCTTCCATCACATTTTGTGTAAAGAAAAACTTTTAGCTCGTCATTGCAACAGCTGCTAATGAAGATCACTAGTTTTGCTTCTACTTGATAAAGCGAGAATGACAAAGATTTTAAGTAGCCATTAAACTGTGCTAAATCAATGGTGATTTACACAGAATTTCTATAGGAGCATACACCACATCCACTTTAATATCAAATGAGTTAATTGTGATCAATGATACTACAGCAGAAGGCAAATGAATTCTTAATGACAAGAAACTTTGCATGTTACAGAAATAGAAGCTAACAAGAAACCTCTGCTGCATTATTCACATTACGTCATTACTACTATGTTGAAAAAAATAAAAGGAAAACATGAGTATTTTAAAGACTTATAGATCAATTTTACAAAGCATAACCGGATTAGGAAAAAAAAAATTTTAACATTAATTTTTTTCTCTGCATTATTGGAAATGTGTTTTAATAGGTGTTATATTTATTAAAAAGTCATCATCGCAGAATTCAGGGTTGTTTTTTTAGCCACTGAACACGAGACTGGAGACTTTATGACTGTCCTTGTCTCACTTTTACAACCTCTTTTGTTTGACTTGCAGGTTTTAATGTGCATCATAACACCTCTCATCCAGCAGTAAGAAATTCTCTGGGGAACACTTGCAGAAAATAGGACATTGAGTCCATAATTAAAGTAATCTCTTCCCAGGCAGATGCTTCAGTTGGCTCTGTTATCACATATTACAAAAGGCATCTTGAGGCCTATAAAATGTGCAGCAAATGGCTTTGGAGATGAGAAACAGCAATTTTTCATCTAATTTTGATCCATAGACATGTAAGTACTGTATTGCCACTTCTTGGTATGGAGCCAAATAACTATTGTGGTCGTTGAAATAAGCTTGGCAGTAACCAAAATTAAAGAGTACTCCAGCTTTTATCCTCAGTCAGGAAAGCCTTTTTCTAACCATCTTTGCACTTAGCAAATAAGCAAATAAGCATGCCATCTCAAATATGCGAGTTAATGCCTACATCTGGATT
>WEIS01062340.1:0-39514 GCA_013389965.1 Todus mexicanus | reverse complement strand
AGAATTGCTTAAGCAGGCTAATCAGTAACCGCAGAAGTGGCGGGAACATTGTACAGCACTCAGGGTTGTGAGTGGGCCGTCTGATGGAGGAGCATGCCAACTTGAGGGCAGGGGGCAGACACCTGAGAGGGAGGAGGACTTGCACCAACCGGACAACGAAGGAGGACTAAGAAGCCCAGCAACAGGACAAGCCCCGGGTGTCATGGACTGTAAAAGGCCTGCAGGGGGCGCGCGCCAGTGGTAGAGCAGAGACTCCCTGGCCGCTTGCTAATTAATTAATTAATTGGTTCAATTGGCAATAAATCTTGATTATTATAGCAAACGACTTGAGTCTATCCAATTTATAACATTCTAAAGCCAAAATCCGTCCGACCTTGCTAGTCGAGAAGATAAAGCTGTTTCCCCCAGGGTGGTTGTTATGCAGCCCGTGCTTAGCGCAAAATAAAGCCATGAGAACTTGGCGTCAGTACTTGTCGAGTTGTTTGCTGGCATTCTTTCCAGGTTAGGTTCAGTGAAGTGATAGTCTTTTAGTCTTACATCTATTAATTTATATTTATTTATTTATTTTCCTAAAAAAAAAAAGCAATGCTATTCTTCTTGCAGAAATTTCTGGGCGCTTTGGATGCAGAAGATGTTTTCTCCTATTTTGGAACCAGCTCAGTGTCTGATGGTATGCAGGGCTCCTTCCTTCTTGATTTTGGAATGTCTGTCAGTTTATTTCTAATCCTGTACATTTGATAACGCTAAGAACACTTATTAATGAACCCCGATCTGACAAGCACTTAGCGTTTCTGAGTCACATTACTCAGACAGGCGATCCATGTTTCAGTGTGAAAGCAGTTGAAGAACTGGGTCGGTATTTAAAGTCTGCCAAAGGAGATATGATGCATCTTTTTGCACATTTCTCCTGCGCTCCCCATTCTCAGTGTTGGTATTTTTCTATGAGATTAGCAGATCCAGGTCTTCTAAGTGTGAAGCTTGAGACTAAGAATAGCTTTAAATGCACGTGGTAATCTTTTTGAAATAAACACGTGGAGAGACACTAGTATCCTGGGTCTGGTCAGAATAAAGATACGTTTTAAATGCTCAAATTCTTAAAGCAAGGATGTTGTCTGTGAGTTCACCTAGCGCTCATCCCTGGATTATGGCAACTCTCACTCAAAAATACTTAACATCTGAGGAAGCAAAATTGTCTCAGCCTTTGTTAAATGAGCTGTTCTCCTTATCGGGAGAGCAAAAGCACCAATAAATCAGGAGCCAGTTTCAGAGCTGTTGTCTGTTCCCTACCAGATTATCCTCATTTTAGAATATATGAAAGCGTAAGAAGTTCTTTGTTGACACAATGACCCTGAGTGGCCTGAGTTGTCATTTTGAAGAGTATTTTTTCCTAAGGATTTACAGAGTTACATTTGTTTTCTGTGTATCATTGTTTCTCATAACCGTTCCCCTTGTTCTGGTCTCACTTTCGTTTCTTTCAGTACCTGAGTTTGTTGTTGCTGAGCCAACTTGCCCTTGTAAAGAGCAACAGATCGGGCGGATGTCCTGTCGTGTTCAACACTGCTCTGTTGAAGCCTGGGGGCAACTCTACGCCTTTGAATTTCTAGAGGATCATGCCCTCTTTTCCTCTTCTTTTGTGAGCAGTCAGGTGGTGAACTCTTCCCTCAGCTTACTGAAGCGATTCTCAGGGAACTGCTTTGCGGGTGGAAATCCACTGCAGCCTCCCGGAGCGGAGTGTAGAGTCAATTACTGTGAAGGGCAGCTGGTGAGTATGCACTGAACTTACTCTTACAAGCATTTACAGCCTTTGTGGGTTTGTAGCGTGATGCCCTAAACCTGGAAACTATCCATTTAATAAGTCCAAGTATTACAAAGGAGAAACAGAAAAGATCTGGCATGCAGTTCTCCCGTGATAGCAAATGTCTTTGGAATAACTCAGAGATGGAATTTCATCTCCTTTAGCAAGGAGTCGTCATTGCAGATGGGGAAAAGATTCATATCAGGCCTGTCAGAAGCAAAGATGTGGCCCTGCTCAAGGATCTCGGCTTCTCCAGACCCCACATTCTCTTCAGAACTGCTGCAAGAGAGGCACATACAACAAGAGGTAATGTAGGTGGAGAGGAAGTCCTGCTTGGAAAAGCTGTCCCCTGGTGGTGGGTTGTTTGCATGAGCTCAGAGGAAAAATCTCTATCTACAAATATATGAGTGTACAAGAAAACAAGAGAAAATGACCTCAAGTTGTGGCGGGGCAGGTTTAGGTTGGATATTAGGAAAAATTTATTCCCTGAAAGGGTTATGGGATGCTGGCCCAGACTGCCCAGTGCAGTGGTGGAGTCCCTGTCCCAAAAGGCTTTTTAAAGCCGTAGAGATGATGTGCTGAGGGGCATGTTTTAGTGGTGAGCTGGCAGTTCTGGGTTAATGGCTGGACTTGATCTTGAAGGTCTCTTCCAACCAAAATGATTCTATGAATGTGTTTCTCATGTTACCGAGGTCTATCTAGTGTGTTTTCCTGTTGGTATTTTTTATTTTGATAGCGTAGGTGTGTTCTAAGGATGCTGACAGGTGAAAAAACCCCGCAGAAATGGGAAACCTGAGCACACAACTGCAGGGATGGTCTTCCGCCCGGATTATTCTAGTCTTTCAGGAAAAGGGAGTGGATCTGTAGGACCTTTTATGTTGTCTCACATCTTAAACTCCCTGTGTCCCTTTGTGCTGTTCAGCAGGGCGGCTTCCTTCTCGCCTACAGAAGAGGGCTGAGGGAGCTGTCAAACATCTGGAGTTGATGGTCATAGCAGGTCCAGATGTTTACTTGTACCACAAAGAGGACACGGAGCGATATATTCTCACCAACCTGAATATTGTGAGTAGCTTTCTGTTTGGATGGCTGTTGCAGCGTGAGAGCTCAAGGTGCCACAGGCAGAGGGACCCGTGAGTGCACTGGCAGACGTGTTCGTGGTTACCTGTTGCTGGCACAAACCACTGCTTCTGGGCAGGGTGCTCCTCTCTGCGTGCCCTGGCACTGCCTGGCAAGCTCTTCCTTGAATGAGGAGATTCACAAGGAAAAGTCGATGTTAGAAGCTTTGGAGTTGTAGCCTTAAAACCCATGTAGAAAATGCAACTCTTTGTTTCATTACTAAATGTAAGTCAGATACAGTAGCAGGAGGTTAACCACCAGAGCCTTGATCCAGTCCCTGTTGCTTTCAGTGAGATTGAACCAAATCCGCTGAATTAATCTTACATTTGACGTATCAGCATTTTATTTCTGCTACAGGTTTTCTGTAAATGTCTCCCTTTGCTACTATTAAGAATTTGTTTATGTATTTTCTCTGTGTGCATATGGCAAAAAAGTCTTCAGCGTTCACTCTCCTAGCCTATTAAACTGTTTTCCGTGCAAATTCTTCTCTCTGCTTCAGAGTATCTGATAAGTCTAACAACAGTTCTCATTTGTTGACAGATTTATTTATGTTTTTAGCGCATACTTTAATGATGTACCTCCCGGTGACTTTATAGTTGCCCCTTCTGATTGCCAGGAGCGTTACCTCGTAGTGAATGCAGCCTTGTCCTTGGGAACAAGCACTGGGAGTCACCAAGGGGCGGCTTTCTGAATCCTTTCTGTCTTCTCAGGGGGCAGAGCTGCTGAGAGATGCCTCACTGGGTGCTCATTTCAGGGTTCATCTGATGCAAATGCTCGTTTTGAGAGAACCAGAGGTAAGCAGGGAGGGCGACGTTCGAGTGTTGTCCAAGGGGTTGCTAAAAGCTCTATGAAATGTGCAGATATGCTGCCTTCGCTCTAGACAGAGGTGAACATCACAACAAACATCACCTCCTCGCTGATTAGCGTTTGTGAGTGGAGCAAGAAGGTCAACCCCCAGAATGACTCTGATCCCCAGCATGCTGACATTGTCCTCTACGTCACCAGGTACCGAAGCTTTCCTGCCCTGGGAGGGGGCTGGAAATGGGGCTGTGATGGTAATTTGCACTGGGTCTTCCAGCAGTTTGGCATCCTTGAGTCCTTGGAAGTGGATTGATTCTCCTGTTTGGGGTTGATTCTCCTGCCCTTAGTGCAGTGCAGTTAGTCAGAGGTGCTGTTTCTTCAGTTTCTGAAGGAATTGGAATATTCCCCAAGCCCTGACCACCCAGACCTGAGCAGACGTTGTCAAGTGACCTTCCAGAGCAGCACAGCCAAACCCACTGCAGCTTTTTGTGGGCAGAAAAGTCGAACAGTGACTGGAAGTGAAACCCCCCTGGTGTTTTCTGTGGAAGATTCCTCGTGCTATTTTGACCCAGACATTTGGTCTGACTTTCAGGCTCCTTGCCTCACTTCATTCTGTTCTGCTTGTCTGGATATTTTGGCATTTTTAGACGTGGGATCACCACAAATTTTGAACAACAGGCAGTTGTGGGACCCTGCTGCTGCCATCTTGCCCTCAAGGAGCTCCGTGTGTCAAAAGAAATGTTAGGTAGCTGGCAAAGTTAGATCAGGAAAGCACAAATACATTCGGCTGAATGTATTTAGACCTGAATATCTAGACCTGGTTTTACTGCCTGCAGTGGTTCTTTGCTCTTTCCTCTGTATGTCTCCATTCCTTTAGGTTTGACCTGGAGTTACCTGATGGGAACAAGGAGCTCCGTGGAGTCACTCAGTTAGGTGGGGTCTGCTCCTCCTCCTGGAGCTGTGTTATTACCCAGGACACTGGCTTTGACCTTGGAGTCACCATTGCCCATGAGATTGGGCACAGGTCAGTAGGAAAGCCCCAGAGCTGCCCTGTGTATTTTATTCAGTTAAAAACATTCCTCAGTTTAAAGGATTCGATAGAAGGAAAAGGAACTCTTGACATAACAAAGGGTTTCCCATAGGTTGTTTTAAACTTTTGGAAAGAGTTCTTTGCGTTTCTTGTATCTGTGTGTGCTCTGTGACAGTTAAAAGCTGCAAAGAGGAGAGAAAACCTTTGTGACAACAGTAGAAGGAAAAGCTGCAGAGGGAGCTCAGCCCTTGCTTAGAGAAGAAAGGCTCTGAGGGAGCCCAGCCTCTGGGTTTCTTCTCCTGAGGGCACTTCTTCTGTTACAGTCTCGGAATCCCCCACGATGGTGAGGGGAATCAGTGCAGCAGCAGTGGTTACATCATGGGTTCAGCAGGAAACCACAACAGCATCGATCTCCACTGGTCGCCGTGCAGCCGAGAAGCGTTCCTGGCCTTTGTCAGGTAAGGGAATGGTCGAGTTCTGTGTGCTTGTGTGGTAGCAGCTCCCTGTGCTGGGAGCTTAGGAGAGAGCAGGGAAAGACAAGGAATAAAATAAACCAAAATGAAGTTCTTGGAAAATGAGGAACTGTGAAAAGCTTGGGTGTTTTTTTTTTTTTATTCCTTAGCACTTGTGTCTGTCGCTGAGGTTAAACCCAGTTTTTGCTTCCCGTAGCTGGAAGTTATTTTGGTTAGTGACTAACATGCCTGGGCTGTGCTGAACTTCTCAGACACTAGCTCAGCCTGGAATTTTTAATTTATTTTTTTTTTAATATATAAATGTCAGAGCATCTAGGTTTAAAGAAGCATTGCGGGCTGTGAGCTGGCTGGGTGAGGAACAGGAATGGGTTTCTGTTATAACTTCAGCAGCAGGGAACTGTGAGCATCTCCAGGCAGCTGCTGCAGCTAAATCCATCACAGCCCACAGCAAGCATGTGTTGTCTGGGAAAGCATCAGCCAACTCCCAGAATGAAATTCAGCAGAAGTTTGCAAACATGTCATTGTCCTTACTGCCCACAGCTGGGAAAGTGATATTTCTTATGTTTCTATCAGCACAGGCCAAACAAACTGTTTGAATGACCTGCCGGACATGGACGGCAGCATCCCTGGCTGGAAGCCTGGCTTGTACTATGGAGCAGATGAGCAATGTAAAATAGCCTTTGGGAGCGTTGCCACGGCGTGCACCTTTGCTGACAGCAATGTTGTAGGTAGAAGGTTTGTCTGACTTTCTAGGGGCAGCAGGGAAACGTTCTGGAGCCAAGATTCAGGAAAAGGAAGCTGGGGACAGTTTCACTGTGATGAGATGAAAGGTGCTTTCCTGACACAGATTTCTTGGCAAAGAACAAACCTTCAAAAGCTTTTAAAATACTTCTCGCCATCAACTCCTTCATTCACATGAGTCTCTTTTAAGGTTTGCACAGCACCCAGAGCCTTCTGTCCGAACAGGGGCCTGACGATGCTCATGCTGGGTACCCCAACTCAGGGTCCTGTCTTAGGGAGTTCTCGTTCATTGGATTCCTTCAGCTTCCCCATCATTGGTTTTCTGACATGCCCACAACTTTGACCCAATAGCAGGAGAAATGAAGGAACTTGCACTGCTGGGTAGCTGTGGGGAAACCAAACACCTGGGACACGCACCGCTTAAATGGAGCAGCTTTGGGGGCTACTGAGCCAAAGTGACTCTCGGAACTCACCGATTTTCTTGTCATGCCAGGATGTGTGTGCAGTTCTCTCATGCCATGTACAACCAGGAGACAAATCCAGCTGCACTCGGCTTCTTGTTCCCCTCTTGGATGGTACGGAGTGTGGAATCAATAAGGTAAGGAGGCTGCTGACCTGGCAATCAGAATTGGGTTTGGGTGCTATGGAGCTCGTCAGACAGCAAGACTGGAAGGTACATGGCAATCGCTGCCCCATGGCCAGGGAGCTAAGGCCAGACACTCCAGTCACAAACTGGGACTAGCCGATCTTGGTGTTTCCACCTTGTCTGTATCTCTGGAGTTGCTTTGCAGTTCTACAGCCTGCTGTCTGAGCTCTCCTCCAAGGCTTTGCTTTCCACTTGAAATGACAAGGTGCCTCATTCATCTTGAGATTCTCTTTTACAGTCTGGCCTGAAAAAAGATGGGATCTTGCACCACCTTTGTAGATCCCAGCCCTGCTGGGTTCACTGGGGTGCTGCTGTCAATGTTGTGTGTTCTTGACCTTAGTGGTGCTCTAAGGGCCAGTGCAGCTCTCTGGAAGAACTGAACCCCATGGCTGTCGTCCATGGGCAGTGGTCTGGCTGGAGCCCCTTCTCCTCCTGCTCCCGCAGCTGTGGAGGTGGAGTTGTGATAAGGCAGCGGTTCTGTAACAACCCCAGGTACGAGTTGGGGAGCAGGGGAGTTTGCGGTGCCTCTTGGCCAGCTCAGAGCCATGGGGTCAGAGTCTTGCTCTTTGCTTGGGACCAACCTGTTGAGGAGTTCTTCTCCTGTCATTTCTAGACCTGCTTTTGGCGGGCAGGAATGCCGTGGTGCCAACATCCAAGCGGAGATGTGCAATACTCAGGTAATGGAACTCATCACAGCTTCTGAGCTTTCTTAACCCTTTGAGAGCTGGGACTGTCCTTCTCTCCCAGCTGACTGCTCTGGGAAGGAGCACTAAAGATTGGGCAGGCAGCCTCTGTCTGACAACAGGGGAGGTATTTGTTCTGCTCTGTCTGAAGGCAGCAGTATTATTTGCTAGCATTGTTCACGTGTAATGAAGCATTTTCTCTATGCCTTCATAGCAGGACAGACACTGAGAAAATAGTGACTCACTTAATGATAGTTTTCTTCAGAGGCACATTCATATATTGTTTTCCTTATCCATTTATTTTGTTTAGAAAGCAAAGATATCAGCTTCCAAACACAATTCTCTGCATATCCCACAGCCGTTTTCTTTATTCGTGGTTGTTTCAGTGTTTCACTTACCAGCCACTGCTTTCTGCTTTTAGCTAGTGGGTAAAATGCTGCTTGGGATTCTGTGCTCGGTAACTTCTTTCCGTGACCTCTACAATTCTCTCTGGGATTAAGGCCTGTTTGATGAGCCAGCAGGACTTTATGGCTGAACAATGTGCCGCAACAAATTTAAAGCCACTGTATCTCACTGTAGAAGCACCATCCTTTTATACCTGGACTTCTGCTGTCGGCTTTGCCAAAGGTAAGAAAAGACAGAAACCGTGGTTTCTTTGTGAGGGGAAGCCCTCATGGATAAGTCTGTACTTTGAAGTCAAAAGTCTGTTTCACCAATGGAGTTTTCAGGTGAAACTTGGATACTCTTTCTGTCCGATCCTTTTGACTTCTTCCCATTATTTGGTGGTCAGACACTTGCCTTTCTGGAAGACTAACTCCTTTCTCCTCCTGCCTGCCTCCTCCAGGGGACATGATGTGCAAGCACATGTGCAGGGCCATTGAGAAGGAATTCATGGTGAGCCGCGAAGACAGTTTCGCAGACGGAACCAGATGTGAGCAGGAGGACTCTGAACGCCACGGGGCTTTCCATCTGTGTGTAATGGGGAGCTGCAGAGTAAGTGACTGGCGAATCCAGGTTGAGCTCTGATCAGCACCAAAGGAGTCAGTTTACTGGGCGCAGGGGGCAAAAGAAGAGTGTCCCAAACAGCAGAGCAAGCTCTTCTCGAAAGAAGAGAGTTTTGTTCTTAGCTTATTGGATGGAGTACAGCAAATCTGCTCTTCTGTATTCATCCAATGCCCTCTGGATAAGACATTCAGCTAATTATGCAGTAAGTACATAAGGCTGTTCATCCCTGATCCAAAAAGCAGTTGGTTTATGAGTTGGTTGAGAAGCCATCATGAGCTGTTCAGTTCGCATGGTATAAATAGCTTAGAAAACGCTGCTTCCGTTGGAGGAAAAAAAAGAAGTTACTTGATTTGAACATACCAGGTCGGTGGTAAAAATAAGGAATAAGACCTGGGAATTGTAGCTCAGCAAATTGATTGGTGCAATATCGTTAATCAGAACAGAAATATAACCTTCTTTTTGATTTTATTTTCTTTTCCTGGATCGGATGCAAGACAGGCATTCTTTCTTGGTGAACTTGAATGTAACTCCCCCGCGCTGTCTGCGTTTTAGTAACTGCTCAGTGCTGACCCGGTTGTATGTTTTCTGTCATTTCTTTACAT
This sequence comes from Todus mexicanus, assembly GCA_013389965.1. Taxonomy (NCBI): domain Eukaryota; kingdom Metazoa; phylum Chordata; class Aves; order Coraciiformes; family Todidae; genus Todus; species Todus mexicanus. The sequence continues at coordinate 30,622 of WEIS01062340.1, read as the reverse complement.
TCCCAGAATACACTTTGAACATTTTATGTTTTTCTCATCATCCTCATGTTCACGATGTTTTCTAACGCATTTCCACCTAACAAACAGCAGAGGGGGTGAGCATAATCTAGTCTGATTGCTGCTGTTGGCGACAGTGATAAATATGTATGTTATGGCAGCATCCAGAGCCTGGGATCGGTGCCTTTAGCATAAATTCAGCGGTTGCACATGTTCTGCTGCTAAGCCTGCTGAGATTCTCCTGTAGTGTTGTGTAAATTAGTCTTGTTCATGGGAATGAGGTTGATAGAATCGCTTTTCTGCGCTCCATGGGATTGAAGGCCAGGCTGAAGGATGTGAGCTGGGTTTTGGATTTGAGGAGCTAAAGATTCCTTTAGAACATGCCATTCATGATCACTATTCTCTTGGGCTGCCTTTTTTTTTTCTCTTTGTTATTATTTTTTGGTTTGAGTTTCTTTTCCCTTCCCCATTCCAGAAAGAGTCCATAGAAGTGAGGAAATGCAGGGCCTTTGTTTTGGGTCACAGGAGAAATCTTTCTGGGCTGCTTCTTATGGGAGAGAAAATGTCACACAATTAATGAAACTTGTGCTGTCAGCTACGACTTTACAGTCCCTGGCTTTGCACACTGCTGTACACTGATAGGTCTAGGTACAAATGCATCTTAAATTTGAATTACAAATGAGAGAGGCAGTTTCAGGAATTCAGGTGATGTTGCTTTTGTTCACTTGTTTTCTACTCAGAGTAGGCAAGTTCTGACAGACTCTCCCCTTTGCTCAGGCATTCGGGTGTGATGGTCGGATGGACTCTGGGAAGATAATGGACTCTTGCAAGGTCTGTGGGGGCGATAATACCACTTGCACCAAAGTGAGTGGCTCTTACACAGAAGGAAAAGCTGAAGGTGTGTAGTCCTCACCCTCGGGCTCAACATTATGGTGCTGTCTGTGTGCTGTGTATTTCTCCACATTTGGTGCTCTTAATCTTCTGTATCTGACTTCTTGTTTCTGCATCTGCTTGAGTTTATCTTCTGGAGGATATAGCAATGGAGTTTGGATAGCCAACAGAGAAGGCAGCTGAGATCTGTAGCAGGGAAGTAGTTGTTTTGTAGGCAGAGGGACTTTTTGGTCGTACTTTTCTGGACATGAGGATCAGAAATGTAGCTGTTTGGAATGTCCAGCAAGTTACTGGGAACTGGGGGCTGTGTCAGATGCTTCCTGAGATGTTATACGTCCAGTTGGGAACTGATCTGGCTCTTGCAGTGTCACATACAGATGCTAGCAGGGAACGTAAAAAGAACAACAAGATGAGAATAGGACACAGAATTCATTTCAGTTTTGTTTACTGTGTTCACCATCACCATATTCAAGTAGTAGAAAGTGACCAAATCTTCTTTCTTTCCATCTTTCCAGAGTATGTTACATTTCTGTCCGTGCCTTATAACACCACCTCGGTCCATGTTACCAATCGGAGACCACTCTTCACACATTTGGGTGAGTTGAATGAAAAAGAGGCAGGGCTACAGGCAGGGCTGCAAGCAAGCTTGTGAAAACAAGAAAGTTGAATCTGGGTGGAAAGTTCTTGATGATGCAGTTTGTTTGTGGGATGCTCTGTGGTGGGAAGTGGTAGAAGCCATGCTCTTTGAGATGCCTGACTTAGATCAACTGGTTTCTACAAACAGGCAGTCTGCAGCTGCCAGCACCAGGGGATCCTGGTGACCACATCATAAGCCTTAACCTTGTGGCTACTTTTGCTCCTCTAGCTGTGAAGGTTAAAGGAGAGTATGTAGTTGCTGGAAAAGGAAAAATGTCCCTGAATGTCACCTATCCGTCTGTTCTGGAGGACAGCCAGATCAAATACAAAGTGTTTCTCACTGAGAACAACCTGCCAAGCCTGGAGGAAGTCCATGTGGATGGGCCAACACAAGAAGAAATTGAAATACAGGTAAATTAAAATAGCAGAGTTGGAAAGGGACCAGTCAGAACTGGCCAGGCCGAGTTTGTGGAGCTCTGCTGCAGTGCAGAATTCAGGTCTGGAAGACTTTGTGTCCAAGGCCAGTGGAGATGGTGTTCACTGAGAGTGAAAGTGTTGCCCTTCTTGGGAAAGGTTGAGGGTTGGCTGCATACAGGCATTCTGCAGGTCTAGGGGGTGGGTGTTTGGGGAGAAGCATGAGTCAAACCTTTTGCTTGGCTTAATCTTTTTGCAGTGCCCTGTGCACAGAATTCCCAGGGTAAGGGCTCTGCATCTGGCAAGAATTGGAAGTCATAGCATTGAGGCTCAGGGCTGGATGAAGAAGAGGAGGATTGGCTTCTCTGATCTAAGAGATCAGTCTGAGTTGACTTGTGCATTGACCACAACTTTTTCCTTCACCAGGTCTATCGAGGATATGCAAAAGAACATGGCAATGACACCAACCCAGACATCACCTTCAGCTACTTTGTCCCCAAAGGGAATCTGACGTATGTGTGGATTCCTCAGCAGGGACCGTGTTCAGTGACCTGTGGGGAAGGTGAGGCAGCAGTGCTCAGTCTCTACTTTTTTTGGAGATTTGGGCAGAGTTCCAGTTTGGCTGGTTAGTAATCACCTGGATCTTTACTTCATGGGCTCTGCTGGGCTGACTGAATGAACTGTGACATCAGTGATAGATAACTTAATAAGAACTTCTTGAAAAACTGAACTGAACCTAAAAGCAAATTGCTGGAAGTGAACTGCAGTCAACAATGTTAGACTGAACCAAAGAGTGGTACAGCTTTTGAATTCAATTAGCAAATCAGCTAATGAGCTGAATCATCAAAATGATAGTGAAAATGTTTGATCATGAAGAGAATTTTTAAATAGGTTTTAACTGAACTTTTGGGTTTAAGACTAAATAATTTTTCTCGGATTTTTCAAAGTTATTGAAGGCTGTAATTTGGAGTTGGCTAAACATCAAAAGTCTGAGACCAAAGTGGTATCTAGTGTCTAACTAAAGCCTCAGAGCTAATTATGAAACTTCCTTCTTAGAATTCTATTCCTGTGCCATGGCTAATCCTTTCTGTCTCCCTGGAGAAATCAGAATGCAGATTGTAACAGATCGCTCTGATAGATGGTCTGACATCTTGTTTAAAGATAATACCGATGACACTGGCAAGCCTCTCAAGACTTTTATGGTGAGGATTTAGAAAATACATTAATGAATACTTGTGGAAGTCAGTTTATAAGGACTAGTTATGTCTGGAGAGCTTTTCTCCGGTGGATTGCCCTGGTAAACTTATTGCTGAAACCCTGAAGTAAAGAACTCAAAATTCTCCAAGGCCTCCCAGCTAATGCCGTCACAAACAAACAAAAAAATAACAGAAAGTTGAGAATCTGAGCTGAAATTGCAATTGGAGAGTTGAAAGCAATTCTCAGGCCCTCCTTACCTATGGACATGCATGTGTGCCATGAAGTAAGATTGCCTTCCTTTCTAGGTAAGACTCAGCTCCAGTATGTATGTGTGGCTTTTGACACCAAAGAAGAAACACAAGAAGAAAACTGTCACCCAGTGCCAAAGCCGGAGAGCAGAGTGGAAGTCTGTGATCTCAGTCCCTGCCCACCAAGGTAAAGCAGTTACCAGGAGACAGAGTGAGAGGTCTTTCCTTCCTCTCTGTATCTCCAGGGATGTGGTAAAACAAGGTTCAAGCTGCTCTGAGGATCTCATCTTCCCCTCTCCTGCTTTGAAAGCAGCTGTGAAAACAGTAGCACAAGCAAACACGCTTGGCAAACTAACTGGGTTGAGTCTTTCCTGGGCTGGTGTATTCTCAGGCACAATTCGATGAAGTCTTTGGAGTTTTGAGTCCAGGGAAAAGCTGAAAACCTTTTAATCCCTTGTTACCTGGGGAAGTAGGAACAAATCTGTAACTACAAAAAGTGGAGGCACGTTTTCTGGCTGTAGTTTCCACGTAGCATCAAGAAAAGTAGCTGAAATTACGTCTTCTAAGAATCTGGAATTGCTGCTCTGAGAACCAAAGGCAGTTGATTGTACTTTCCTTAGGATTTATTTAGGGTATGACTCAGGGTTGATAAATGGGGCAGAGCTTGCCCTGCCCCACCCTCTTGCTGTGGGGCTGGAAAGCCACTGACATCTGAACTTTTTTGTGTGCTACAGGATGCCACTCTCAGGATGAAATACTCTGGGTTGGTTTCTGACATGATTTTTCAGTGATGTGCATTTTAGAAGGAGATTAGACAGCGCTTTTTCTACAGTGAGGGATAGTAGAGGGCGAGGATTCATCACTAACTTATTTTTTTCCTCCCCCATGTCCTCTGTCAGGTGGAAGGTAACTCCAGCTGGCCCGTGTTCTTCCAGCTGTGGCCTCGGCTTAGCTGTTCAGCTGGTCACCTGTGTGCAGATTCGCCAAGGCAAGGAGACTTTGCTGGAGGAGCATTTGTGTCCTGCAGCAGAGAAGCCTCTTACCAGCGTGCCCTGCGTCATCCGAACGTGCTCTTACGAATGGAGCTTTAGCGAGTGGACGGAGGTATTTACTCCTGTTCAGATGCAGCACTTATTGTCTAGTTCAGTGGATTTACAGCCATTCACTTCCCCAAGGCATATAGGGGAGAAATACATTTTCTGTCTTGTGTATTTACTTCTCACAGAAATGCTGAACTATTTCTAGGGATGTTTTCCATCCTTTCCACTGCCCTGTGTCTAGCAGCCATAGGTCTGCTTCCCACCTTTCTCAACTGAGGTTTTGGCTGCAGTTTAAAAATTATCCTTGGCACGTTTTCTTCTGGAATGCAGATCTTTGGGGGTTTTTTATCTAAGAAGTAGTTCTGCAACTCAAAGATATCGTTTGGAAGACCCCCTGGGAGGCGGGCCATCCTTTAGCTGATGAAAGCAGAGCATTGAAAGGGGAGGTGACAGAACAGCATCGGTGAACAGAAGACCAGCCCTCCAGATCATACCTGAGCCAATAAATGTGTTTATTTCTAGACGCCACCAGATACACGTGTATAAAGGCCTGTGGGTTTCTTCCTCTGCAGTGTTCAACTTCGTGTGGGAATGGCATTCAGACACGGCAGGATTTCTGCCTCAACCCGCTAACCCGTAGGCACGTGAACCCCATCTTCTGCAGACACTTCCCCAAGGCCATTGTGGTGCGGGGCTGCTCTGCAGGGCCCTGTCCTGAGCAGGCGGTGGGGACCGGGTCCCCCGGAACAGAGCTGCAGACAGTGACACCAGCCACGCGTCTGACGACAGCTTCAACTGCCAAAGAGGCGAGATACAAAGACCTGGATCTTCCTCCGTCTGCTGTGCCTCGGGAACAGGCAAAGCCTGGCGAAGGTGAGGAGGACGCTACCAAAAGGTAGAGATAGGTGCTTATTGAGTGCAGATGGCTTGCGGTGACCCTACTGCTGTACAGGGACAGGAGCATGAGAAGAGAATACTCCTGGTTAGGAGGGACGACATGCTGTTCCTTCCAGCGTGTCCATGTTTATCTAAGCTAGGAACAGTGACCCCCTCCCCATGGCTTCCAAAAGCTCTTCTGACATGGGGCTCCCTGGGGCAGCAGCTGGCTGTGGGCACACTGTTGGCCCTTCTCTATTTGTTGTGTCACCAAGGGCGTGGGGGCTGCTTTTCAGCAGCTGTTAATTCCTTCTGGATGTGATTCTCATCTCTCTCTGCTGTACAGGTGTCTGTGGAGAGCTCTTTCTTAATGCCACTGGAGTCATCAACATGACGGGTGTAGAGAGCAGTGACTGCACTGTGGCCATCGGACGTCCTCTCGGGGAGGAGATAACAGTCACTGTCCTGGAGAGCTCCCTCAACTGCAGCGCAGGTACTGCCCAGGGCGTGCTGGGGACTAGCCTGGGCCCTTTGGGAAATCCGCACTGCTTTTGCCTGCGTGTTTTTGGTGCCCTGAATGATTCTTGCTCCATTTGGGCCTCTATTATCTCTGAAGCCATTTAACAAGTTTTTCTGTCCCACCAAGTCATTGCCAGATGGAACTAAATGAAGACGATCCCTTTCCTCCCCCTACATAATGGTTTCTTGCCTGTTTTGTTGATAGATATGAGATGACAGGAGTTTATGGGGCTAAAGAAGCTTCTTGCTTTGGCCTGTTATAAAATTTCTCTGTAATATACCCTCTTGCTGGAATCAATGCTGTTAGATTAGTTATCTGGACTGTTTTCATGACAGATTTTGATAAGATAGGCTCAGGATGCAGAAATGACTTGATTCCAGAGCTACATAAGATTGGTTGTGGCCTTTCTCTTGAAGTAAAATTGTTTCCAGTCCCTGTGCTCATCCATTCCAGGTGAGGTGGTGCTGTTTTCTGGGCGAATGATGTGGCGAACAGGCTGCAGGAAGCTCCCTTTGTCGCTGATAAATTCCAGAACGAATACCCTGGTTGTGAAACAGCGTGTTTGGCTGCCAGGAAATGGGGTCGTCCTTCAGTACAACAGCAGAACTGCGACTAAAAAATATTACCAAGGTATCTTACTGAAAACTTTGCTGTTACTTCAGATTAAGGCAACCGTGACAAGGATCAACAGAGTTTCCAAAGGTGGAAATCTATGGAAAACTTGCTTCATTTTTAGCAGCTAACAAGCCCTTTCTTGAGGAGCGTTGGAATTAATATTACTTGTGGGCTACCCCTCCATTTTAAAGGCAAGTCCCCTGCAAGTCTTTACTCCCGCTTGGAGGTTCCCAGATGGAAATCCTAAGAGAAACTTTTCTGCCTCTGTTTAACTTAAATGATTTCTTTGTTGGAGATGCTGGACGCTTCTCTGAATCATTTTATTTTCTTCTCCTTTTCACCCTCTCAGACTGTGACAAGCAGCTGTTTGGACCCCAAGGTGAAATAGTGAATCCTGTGCAATTGCCTGACCAAAAGCAAGAAGTCGTGTGTCGGACCTTCATCAACGTGGCTCCCCGGCATCGCATAGCTATCCGCGCCCTCTACACAGACTTGGGTACCGAGAGCAACCAGACACATTTTAATTACATCTTGGTGAGTCAGAAGCCTGAAGGGGATGATTTGGATGGGAATGGACCTGTCACTTCAATAGGTGTTTCCATACAGGTGCAAAGTTCAATCACAAATCCTACAGAGTCAGACTCTGATCTCTGTTATGTATGTGTGGGTGTGATCGAGCACTCCTGAGCTCTGCTGTATTTCTTACAACCTTTGTATAGAGATTTTTTTGTCCTCTGAGTGGTGAATTTGCAAGTCCCCAGTATTTTTTGAGGTGCTTCCCTTGGTGGCTGCTATGATATAATGGTTTGGTCTTCCCTTTGGCAGGTCCGTGATGTAAGCACCATGAAGACGATGGTGTTCCACGGGAAGCAACAATTCTTCTGGCAATCGACAGGAAGCCAAGCTGAAATTGAATTTCATGAAAACGTTAAGGATCACCAAACCAATTTCTGGGCTGAATATCATGCTGTTGAGCCCAAATAAAAGGGGCCAGGGCCACTGCACTAGAAAAGCCGTGCCCAGTTATTCACTGCTGCCTATTCACTGTTCCTGGTCCCACGAGTCATTTAATCTTGTTGCGACCGCTTCCTCATCTATTAAGAACAATAATATCTACTGGCTCCTTTGGGACCTCAGTTAATACTTACAAAGGTTATGTCAAATACATGGAACTACCAAATATTTAGCAAATAGTCCCCGCAGGGATTTTCTGTCTGCGTTGATTCGTGCAGTTTTTGTGTCTGCAATTAGTGACTCAGACACGGGACTCTCAGGGTCCTGCTTTTGTAGTTTACTGTGACCTTTTAGGACGGTCATTTCATTTCTTAGTGGCTCTGTGTCCCATCACAAACCTCAAGTCCTGCGATTATGGTTTAACCATTAAGTTTACTCTCCTGCTGTGTAAATGCCCCTTCAAACGGAGGTCTCTTAAAATTCTGGGATGTTATAGAGAGGGCAAAGATGTGTATGAGGACAAAGTGCTAGCACAAGAAGGCCAGAGAAGGGGGCCAGATGCTTTCTTGGCCCAGGAGAGTAGTGCAGCCCTAGGAGAGGTCACCCAGAAAGCTGATAGAATCCTGGAATGTTTTCAGGGGTTGGCTAAACCGAGCCACTGCTGACCTGGGCACGCCCAGCTTCGTATGGGAGGCCTAACTGACATCCAGAGGTCCCTCCCCAGCCACCCCTTCTGTAATTCTGTGATTCTATATCTGATGGCGATACCAGCGTTTCTTTTCTATGGGAAAATAGAAGAGTTCTATATCTTAATGATGGGTTTGGTGTCAAGATGTACTGGCTCCGATAAGAACAGTAGCTGTGCTGTTAATCTCCTTGTAGCTTCATCTCACAGGAACCGTGCAATGAGAGATTGTGAAGCCTGCAGAGCAGAAGTTGTACCAGGAAGAGAGGTTTTAGAGCAGCGACAAATATTCACTCCAGTTTGAATTAAATACGGGGGTTAGGTCATTTTTATTTAATATCTTGAACATTTAATATCTTGAACACTGGACTATGCTTTCGTCCAAATCTGTCATCCTCCTCAAAATCACAATATACTGCTTGAGGGGCTATTTCCACACCTGGAGCCTGGCTGGACACATCTGCCCTTGCTCTTCACGGTGAATGTTCTGCCTGGGCAGCTTAAGCCCTGCTTCTGCTTTCCTTCAGTGGGATTCTCTGACAGCTTTTTACAACTGCAAAATCGTATTTTCTTCCATCGTCTTAATAGTTGTTCTTTGCTGGTTGAGCCTGGAGTTTTTTGCTTGCCAGCCTCCAGATTTACGTTCTGTTCCTGGAAGAGCTAGAAAGTAGATTCTTGAAGTGAGATCCTCGAGGACCTGGATGTATCAGTTTATCCCGCTGCAGTGCGTGGGTGATGCAGGCGCTGGGCCTTCGTTTCCTGTCTAACAGGAGATGTTAATGAAAAGACATCCTTTTCTTAATCCTTCTTTTTTTTTTTTTGGTAACTTTCTAGCAGATGGGATCTGTCTTCCCACTCTGCTCTGGATCCCAAGTCTCACTGCTATTTGTTGTTCTGGATCAGCTCTGCAGAGGTGTGCTCTGGTTACTGACTTCATGCTTTATGCTCTGTGTTAATTTGGAGCTGTTGTCTTTATAATTTCAGAGAATTGAGGTTGTTTCCTGGTACCACTTCTTTCAATGCCAACAGGTTGCTAACTGGAATATCTCTGATGTCCCTGCTCACTGCAGGGGGGTTGGACTAGATGACCTTTCGAGGCCCCTTCCAACCCAAACCATTCTATGATTGCAAAGTACTAATCCTGTTTCCTGGGGAGAAAACCTGATTCTATTCAGATGAAGGGGAGAGTTTCCCCCCTTCTCTGAAAGACAGAATTTCGCAACACTGTTAAATTCACGTTAAGGCAAAATTTCACATTTCCCTTCCCTCTGAGCACACCCCGGCTGCCTGGATAACAGCATCGAGCCGTCAGCCGAGAGCGAGCGGGACCGTGAGCCCCTGTGCACCCCAGACCCAGACACGGAGCGACTGCCTGCGCGGCTGCTTGTGAATATGTGCACGACGGGCTCTGCCCACCAGCCTTTTAATGAGAGTGACATCAAAGCCCTGCCTGCTGGAGGAGGGGACCCACAATGCAATACGCAAGCAGACGTGGACGCAGCTCCCACGCCGCTGGCATCGCTGCTGCGGGCACAGACCCTCCATTGTCAGCCTTGGGGGGAACGCCAGGGGCCAGGCCCTGCCTGGGGATGTGGGGAGAGCTCCAGCAGCAGCAGGCTTGGCTTTAGGGTTGCCTCCTGGGCTGGCTGCGAAGAGGGCACGGGGGGTTGGGAGAACGTCACCTGAGCGAGGGTGGCATCCTGCGCTGCTGGGGCTCAGGTGGGGAGCAGGGTGCTGCCCCCTGACCCCCCGGGAGCAGGGGTGCGATGAGCTCTCAGGATGAGCAGTTCCAAGCAGCAGCCTCTGACCCAGCGGCTTCCTCCGCCGATGACGGCATGACCTGGTGGTACAGGTGGCTCTGCAGGATTGCCGGGGTCATCGGGGGCATGTGTAAGTATCCCCTTCCCTCGCAGCCAAGCGTGCCCCCTCAGGGACACTCGTGCATGCAGAAAACGCGCGTCGGGGTCCTGCTGGCCTCTCATTAGGGTCCCGTTTGTGCAGGGAGGGTGCGCCGTGAAACGATCATTTGGGGTTATGGGGTTGTGCCTGCCCGAGACGTTGGTTTGCCGTGTTTTGGGCAGAAGGAAGAGTTGTTGACGTGTTCGAAGCGGGGTGGCTGAAGCTGGCACGTGAGGGATGCGCTTTACGCTCACTGGATCTGCTGAACTTTGTCACCTGGGAGAAGGGATGTCACGGGGGGGATGTGCAAATCCTCGAGTTTCTTCTTGGAACCAGCACTCGCTGGAAGTGACGAGAGCAGCGTCCGAGCCCCTGGTCCTATGGGAGGGCTGTGGGCAGGCAAAACCCAGATGATGATTTTACTCAGGGTGCTCAGCAGGACCAGGTTCAGGGTTTGAAGAGGAACCACAGGATTTGGTTCATCCTATTTGACTGTTTGTATATTCCTGCAACTTCTTACTCCATCCTGAACATTTGAGCATGTTTCCCGTTATTCCTATTATCAATTGCAAAGGACCTGCCTATGTGTTGGGGTTTTTTTGAAGGCAATCAATGGACTCTGTTTGCATTGTGTGTTTTTAAGGGGTTTAGTTTTGGATGCAGAGAAGAAGGGAGCCGGTGCACAGCAAAGCGACTTGGCTGCTCTCGGAATTACCTGCTGCTGAAAAAAATTTTCCCAGGGAAAGAGTCTTTACAACTTTGCCAGAAATCAGCCTATCCCGTAGTGCTGTTTTGCTACATTCTGTGGAGAGATTAATAGCTCTTAAAAGCAGGAGGGACTGTTATGACCGCTTAGTCCAATCTCCTGCAGAGCACAGGATGGAGAATTTCTTCTGCATCAGGTCCACGACTTCTAGTAAAACAAGAGCGTTTCTCAGCCAGTGCCGTCAGTCCTGATTTATTCCCTTGGCTGTAGTGTTTTGTCTGATCCCCCTCTCTCCCTGACCCCCTCCCATGCCTGCCTCTTGCCTCCAAACCTGACTGCACAAGCCCACGGCATTTTTGCAGCTGACCTTGTAGACCGTGGTACCTTTGGGTTTGTTACAGCCCTTTTTGGCTAGGCTGGTGAAACATCCGCTGCTCTCGCTGGTTTATGTCTTAGGTGCTGAAATTCTGGAGGTGTGAAAAGATTTGGTAAGACTGCTCTTCTGGGGCAAAACGTCCTGGCCTCGCCATGCTCTGCCTGGGGCCCCCGCGCTTCTGGTCCCGGCAGACGGCCAAGAGACCAGCTGGGATGCGTCTTCAGCGCAGGTCCCAGGTCAGGCTTTAGCGTAGCAGCATCTTTCCCACGGGCTCGGGCTGTAGCTGGAGCCTCGGCGCTTGTTACGTGGCTTTGGCCTGTGCAGAGCTCAAGGGGAAGTGGATGGAAGGTGAAGAGCTGGAGAGGAGGATGGCTCCTGGGTTCCACTGGTGGCATTGCCCACCTCGTGCTAGAGCTGCCAATGAGTGGCTCAAAAGCACAAGTCTTTGAAGGTCTGGTTTTTTTTTTTCTCTGAGTGTTTCAAAGTGGCTGAATTGCACTTGGATACTTTTCCTAACCTTTTGTCCACAGCCCCGAGAACTCACGACTTGTAAAATTCTCAGCTTTCCTTTAAAAACATTTTAAGGTGAGTCTGGGAGAAGCAGCTTGTGGAAAAGAGCCAGGGGTTCTTAGCAGGGTTACTGATGGTTTGAGGAGACAGAGAGTTTGCTCTGTAGCCCTGGCAGTCTCTCTGCGTGGGTCTATCAGGCAGAGAATGAGGCAACTTGAGATATAAACTCCTCTTGCGAGCAGGAAAATGTGGGACTGTGGAAAGAGGACGTACTCTAATGCCTTGAAGGGTGTTCAAATGCTCTTCAAAATGCTCTTCTTGTTCAGCAGCCCCTTGCTGAAGGGGGACAGTTTGGAAGAGGGGTGACTAATAACGTGGCAAGGCTGGAGTTCGCTGCTGGCTTCAGGGCTTGTTATGGAAGAACAGAACTCATTTGTAAGGATTTTGAGCAACTGGATTATGGTCCTGCTACAGGGCTGGATTGTTTCTTACACAAGGAAAAATTCCCCGTAGAAAGGATGAGAAAGTTTTGTTAGTGGTGCTGTGACTGGCGGACAACATCTACCATGGGCCAGCACCTGCAGCCCATAACTCGCTTAAGCCAGAAAAGTCGAGGAGCCGGAGCAGGAATAAGACAAACAAGGTTCAGGATCTGGTTGTGGCTCTTGCACAGGCTGCCTTGGTGACCTTGGCCAAACCCCTTCTCTCCCTTGCGCTCCTGTTTGTAAAGGGACAAGGAGAGCCTGTGGCTTTTGTGAAATGCTTTAGGAGCAAAAATAGGCTTGTGTTCATGATACTGACCAGCTGCTTGAAATGAATAGAGCCTTTGTAGGGGCTGCTGTTCTCCCCCCCACACACCTCCCCATTTTAGCTCCCAGTTATTTGTGTTCCCTCAGGGATTCAGGATGGGACAGCAGTTAACAAATGGCAGAACTGTCTGTCGTCCATAACTTACGTGCCATTGAGCATTATCTGCATTTTAAACCTGCTGCAAGGCCTCTGTTTTGCAGCAGGAGCTTGGCAGCTCCATCTGCTCTTGGGTACCGAGGCAGGAGCTGATCCCATCCCAGTGGGACAAGGATGTACCAGGCTGCTGTGGGATGTGCTGCTCTGCAAAGGAGACCGAAGGTCACCCAATCGTTATCTCTGTGTCTGTTGGCAGCTGCCACCGAGTGCAGTGTTCCTGCGATTAGAAACCTTTGACTCCTTTGCTGCTGGTTGGTGCTCGTGCTGACGTAGGGGCTTGCTCAGCTCGGGCTTGCTGGGTCATTAGTCCACTGGCAAGCAGGGTGCTTGCTTAGCTGTACACTAAGTGCAGGGACACTTAGTGCTTGAGGGTTGTTTTGGGGTGTTTGAGGAGAAACCCAAACCAGAACCCTGATAAAACAACCTGCTTAGCTGGGTTGAAGGCCGAGAACCTACTTGGAGAGTAACATTCTGCCTCCCTTGGTTTGCTCTGCGATGAAGACTGATTTTGTAGCCGTGAACTGCTTGGACCTCTGTGCTCTGCCACCGTGCTCAGCAAGGTTGGGTTCTGCCCCAGCGCTGCTGCGGTTTGAAGACAGTCGGGATGCAGCTGGTTTTTGCCATTCTCCTAGTTATAAAGTGCCAGAGAGTCATTTGGCATTATTTTCAGAAATGAGCTTTCCTGGGGCAGAGCAAGTGTCACAAGCCTGCGGTGTGTCCGCTGAGCTCCTCTTCCACAAGCATCCAAGGGTTTATTGGTCACAGGGAAGAATGAGAAACCTCCGTGTCATGCCCTGCTTTCAGTCTTTCTTGCTGTTGCTTTTGAGCTGTTCACGTGTGTGACCACAAGCAGATCATTCCGCCCCAGTGCCTTGGTTTCCCCTTCAGTGTGAGGATACTGCCACTGGTCCCTCTGCGATGGCAGGATGAGAAGTGCCCTTGGAGCGTGGGTATTAACCTGGCCTCTGGCATTTCTCCTCTGTTGGATGATCTGTTTTCTGCAGGATTCTCTGAAGGATTTTGAGTCCTGTGGAATAGTCCAAGGAATTCTTTAGAAGTAATCTTGGTTAGTTGTTTCCTGCTTGTGGGATGACCTTAGATCAGTCCTGCCGTAGATCTGCAGCTCTGTTTCCCAGCCTGATAAACAAGGGTAAGTCTTTTTAAGGGAACTTTGAGGATTCAGCAGCGACTGCTTCGTAGAAACCTTGCAAACACGTGCCAGGTTTGGAAGGTCAGGACTTCTCGCAGCAGCTCTGCTCAGGGATCCCCTTAGCAAAACACGAGCAGACATCAGAAATACCCCAACCTGGGGCCACTGTCATTCCTGGAGACAGACTCTGCTGCTCATCACCCCCCAGACAACCTTTGAGAGCTGCATATTTTTCGCTGGAGTTTTGCGGGGTGTTGTTGTTTCCCATGAGCTCAGCTTGCTGCCCTCCCTGCCTGGGCTCGGGTTCCCAGGTGAGCAGCAACCACCCGTTGGTATAGACGGAGGAAAAGGGGCCGTATCAAGTGCCAGGATCGCTCTGCAAGTTTAATGATGCAGGAGGGAGGTGCGGGTGGCCTCGGCTCGAACACCGTTGCCTGGTTCCTTTCCTTGCATTCCGGAGGTTACTTTGGGCTCTGCCGCATTTATTTCAGTGGAGACCCAAACTTGGCTCTTTTCTGCTCACCTCTTGTGCAGAACCGGCACTGGGTGGCTGACACTGGGTTTGCCTCTGCTGTATTTATTGCTCACCCACGTGCCTTGGTGCTGCGAGTCGTGGGGGTTTTTTGCTGCTCGGAGATGGGTGCCTGCTCGGATCTCTTTGTTCTTCCTGGGACAAAGCAGTAATTCCTTCGCAAACAGAATTCAGGGTGCTGTGGGGAGTCGTATATGTGACCCCACATATAAGCAAACGCTCTGTTGCTCTGCACAGCTGAACAAGTGAGACACTAAGTGCTTGGAGCAAAAGGACACACGGCCAGAGGAGCTGGGGAAAAAAAACAGTCTCCCCTGCATCCTGGGCTCCTCTTCAGGTCATCAGATCTTCCGCCCTCCCTCCTGCACTGGTCTCTACGGGCTGCTCTGCACTGCCTAGAGGTGCTGGGCAAGGCAAGAGCTCTTCTGGGCAGCCCCTGCTCTGCAAAACACTCCAAAATACAGGAGAGCAGAAGGATGCTGGTGTGGCTGCAAGGGCCCATCGCAGGGCAGAGATGGGAGGAGAAGCCAGCCCTGCCTGCCGGGCTCCAGCCCCACACATTGGGCTGGTTCTCATGGCCACTGAAAACCTCTTTGCTTTCCAGCATGTGCCTTCGCTGGTCTCTGGAACTGCGTCACCATCAACCCCCTGAACATCGCGGCCGGCGTGTGGATGATGTGAGCAGAGTTTCTTTTTCCTTTCTTTTTTTTTTTCTTTTTTTAATTATTCTGCTGGGAGGAAGGTTTGGTTAATTAAACACCACTGAGTGAGGGGCAGAGCTGGCCTGCTTGGGTAGTAGATTTGAAGAGAAACACCCACCAGACTGTGCCAGTTGCCACATCTTGCTCCATCAGGTGGGTTGAGACACTTGGGTTATTCTATTTATATCCTTTCTTCCCTCCCCACCCCTTTTCAGGTGAATACGGGGATATCCTTACCCAAAATCAGTCTGGGGCACCAGGGTTTGGGAATTATCAAGATGTGAGGAGGGATCCTAGTGAGGTCCAGCCCCACCATTCCCTCTGCCTGTGTTTGGCCATGGGAGCGGCTGGTCTCAGGGGGCTGGCGGTCGTTGCTGACCCTCGCTCTGGGCCACCGGGGCAGGACTAACTCTGTTTTTCTCTCTCTGGAGGCTCAACGCCTTCGTCCTGTTCCTGTGCGAAGCCCCCTTCTGCTGCCAGTTTATCGAGTTTGCGAACGCCGTCTCGGCCAGGGCGGACAAGCTGCGGCCCTGGCAGAAAGCTGCTTTCTACTGCGGGTGAGGATCCTCCCGGGGTGCCTTGTGGTGGTGAAGCCACCCTGGGAGCTGCGTTGGGATGCACGGGGGTGGGCACACCAGAGTGGATGTACATCCCTGCATCCCATGGGGAGCGGAGCCCGGCTTTGAGCGCTGCCCCTCTCTTCCAGGATGGCGGCGTTCCCGGTCATGCTCAGCCTGACGCTGACCACGCTCTTTGGAAATGCCATTGCCTTCGCCACCGGGGTGCTCTACGGCCTGTCGGCGCTCGGCAAAAAGTAAGAGATCTGTGTGTTTGTGGAAGAGGGGTAGAAGGGGAAGGTGGATCTCCATCCCTCAGCCCCATCTGCCTCCCTAAAGATATGCTCTCCTCTTTACTAACCATGTCAGAGAACATCTCCCTGCCATCATCTCAAAGGTCCTAGGGTTTGCTGAAGCTCTGAGCTTTTCTTTGGGAGCTCAGTCTGGGTTTCCCTGGGAGCCCCAGCCCTCTTGCTGCAGTCGTTAGATGGTTGGGCCCAGCTCTGAGGGTAGTGAGCAGCCTTGGTGGGGTCGGAGAGAGCCAGCAAGTCTCATATCACTCTTGGCATCCCTGATCCATGGGAGGGTGGTGCTGCCCTCACCGTGGTGGGCACCCAGAGCTCACATCCCCACACTGTCCCTTCTCTCTGCAGGGGAGATGCCATTTCCTACGCTCGGATCCACCAGCAGCAGAAGCAAATGGATGAAGAGAAGCTCACGGGGGCCCTGGAGGGACAGGCTCTTTGAAGCACGTGAGCTCTTCCGGACGCTGAGATGGTGAAGATACAGAAATCCCCTCTGCCCTTCCCTCTGCTCGCTCCCCTCTCTGCTTCGCCACGACTTCCCTGGACGCTGCAGCAACTGGAAATCTCAGGGGCTGGGGCAGGCTGTGCCCTCTTCTCGCACCAGCAGCCAGACCTCAGCGTGTTGGCCCCTCTCTCCTCCTCAACCAAATATCTCAGTCCCTTTATTTTTTATTTTATTTCGTTTTGCTGCAGAGGTGCTGGCTCTTTGAGTGCTGCTTTACAAGCCTGAACAGGCAGCCTTTCTTTGGAGTAGCGCCTGATAAGGAGCCGAGGATGCAGCGGTCGCTTGGGAACTGCTGTCTGGATGGGGTGAAGAGGGGCAAAGCTGATGTCCCAGCTCCTTGCCTGTGCTGGTCCCATGGGCACCAGGGAGCTGCTGGCCTCATGCCTGGGGATAACCTGCCGCAGCACATCGCACGGTTTAGTAACGCTCTCTGGTGTGGCCTTTCCCAGGTCTAATACACTAATCCAGGCTTTAGCAACGTGTGGCGGTGCTTGAGCTTGGTCTTCCTCCATCGAGTGTATTGTGGTATGGGTCCAGTTAGACCAGGCAACTGGAGGCATCGCTGCGTGGGAAGGACTTCGAGCAAAAAAAATTCGGACAGAGACAATAACCAGCTCTGTGGAAGAGCTGCCAGAGGTGCTGGGGCAGCTCCTGGTACCTCCAAAGCACAGTCCCTGCCTCCCCTGGATACGGCTGCAGGCGGTTGCTGCCCTTTACTTGAATCCGAACAACTAATTACTTTGTCTTAATAAGGGTACTTACTGAGGCTTCGCTCTTTCACTGGGGAAGAAGGGAAATGAGGTTTGCTTTACCTCAGCTGGAAAAGGGTACGATGGCTGGAACCAAGGGGGATGTTTTGCTGGTGTGAGAGTTGCTGATGTACGAGAGCACCCTTCTGTCACGAGCCTGGGACTTTGCTCTGTCAGAAGGTACCTCTCACTCCCTGCATCTGCTTGTGCTCCCGTGACCCATCCCTCTGCACAAGGGACCTGCTCTTTGCTTCTGCCTGGTACAGCCTTTCTCTTTGGGCTCACGTTCTTTTTCGCATTGCTCCTGGACTGGTTTTGTGTGGGAAGGTGGCATATCCTTCCTTCACTAGCACAGAGGAGTCTGCACCACCTCCGTGTGGACGACTGGGATGACTTTCGTGTCTATTCCAGGCTCCATCGGTGGTTTTCACATCGTGTTTTCCATTTGCACTCTACCGTGCAGAACAAAGCTGCTCGCTGAATCCAGCATCTCCCTCTTCTCATCACGGTTTCTTCCGGGGTTTTTAATTTATTTGGTTTCACGTGATTGCTTTTTATTTGGATTAGGAAAAAAGAGAATAATTTATTTCTAGTTATTTAAGTATACCAATGGAGCTCATTTTCTCTGGACACGGGAGAAAGGAGTGCTCTGTTTGTGTCCTTTGAGGGACTGCTGCATTTCACTGGGGAAATTCTTCATTCTCTGAACCCAGGGAGAGCCCTGGTTGCTGTAACTGGGATGCTGTAAAATCCCATTTCAGCCTTAAAAGCATTTCTCAGACTTTTTCAAAAGTGTGTTGTCCTTTGACCCCTTTTTCTTCTGGGCCACCGGCTTTAACAAGTTTGCTTTCCCCCTCTGCTGGGAGCGAGAAGTGGGGGAAACTGGGCTGTAGCTGCTGAACAGGAGGCTTGTACTCACTCTGTAGCCGAGGCTGGGAGCAGCCCTGGTGTGCAGTGGCAGCGGTGACTGCAGCCTCCTCCTACACCCCTGCTGAGCTCCTGCTGCCACCAATGCTTCGTGGTTCCATTTGAGTCCCTGGGGTACCAGAGGGGGCATGTAATGGTCTGAGAAATGCTGCTGGAGACTGGGTGCTGTCTGTCAGGGGGCTCTGTCTGTCAGCTGCTCTGTGGCTTCTGAGCAGTATCATGTTGGTAACTATAACATGTTCTTCTGTTGCCTTTATTTGAAGGACACCAGCACATCCCCGGCAGTGCCTGGGATGGAGCCGTGGCTGGGTACAAATGCAGTGGGGCCAGAGTGGTCCCTGGAGAGCGAGGGGCTAAGCTGCCAGCTAGTGTTAGCTGATGTTTCTTCCTTGGAGTTCAGGGAGGTGTGAGGATTTACACCAGCCAGGAACGTGGCTTGGATTTATCCCCACGCAGCTGGATGCTGGGTACCCACTTTGTGCTAAGCCCCTTTCCCCCAGGCCCCTGAGCTGGTGTTGCTCTGACACCAGCTTGCCTGGGAGGCAGGACAGGCACGGCCAGCCCAGATGCAGCTGGTTTCAATAAAGGTTGTGCCGCTGTGGAGCCCCCAGCTCTGCGCTGATCCCTGTTGCTGCACAGGGCACTGTGAGTGTGCGGGAATGGGCTGCTGCCCAGGGAGAACGCTGCATCTCACGGGATATTTCAGACCCTCTTCACTCCTGCGGTGTCCCTTTGCAGCACCTTTACCAGGTGGTTTGGATGCAGAGTCCTGCCCAGCAAACAGGACATCTGCTTTGATTTCCGAGGGGTTTGGGGGGGTTAGTAGTGTTTAGTAGAGGAATGTTGCAGGCCGATGCACGTAGCTATGAGCATGTCTTTGGTAGTGGCTGCTTTGCTCTGTGAGTAGTTCCACAGTAGCTTTAGATCACTAAAGGTGACAGGCAGAGCAGAGGCAATAGAATAACGCTGGCGGCTGATCTACGCCACTGGTGATGAACCACAGAAGTGGTCCAGAACTGGTAGGACCCTCACTGGCTTCACCTGGTTGTCCTAATTCTGTGGACCAGCAGCAGTCCCTGAGGCTGTTGAGGGCAGGTGCTGCTCCAGGTCACCTGGACAGGTCCAGTTTGCTTCCTTGGCACCCAGGGGCAGAATGCCCTTGGACACCAGCGGTGCTGTCATGCTGTGTTTTGTGGTAGTTGGGTCTGACACCAGGGCACAACAAGCGAACAATCTGTGTCTGCTCTGCCACCATTAGCAGGTTGCAAAGCTCAGGCTCTGAGCTCAATGCTTCTGTTGAAAAATGGGCCTCAGGGACTCTTCTGTAAGAGCTGAGCCGGAGCCTTTGGCCACAACACTTGAAGACACCGAGTCCGTTCAGTGTCTCTGTCCCTGCCGCAACAGGAGGTGTCTCAGATCCGTGCTCTGGGAGCGCTGACTCCTGCAGATACGTGTCTGGCTTGGGAGCTCTTGGGGATTTTGTCTGTCTGTGATGCGGCTGATACCAAGCCAGATGCTGCCGTCGTTGCAGACGTGGCTTGGTGACAGCACCCGTGGCTTTGAAGAGTTGTAGTGATGGTTAGTGGATGGTCTCACCTCTGCGTGGGCAAGACACTGTTTTTGTGGAGATAGAAAGGACCTTTAGAGTAGTAGCATCACAGTAGTTAATATTCACAGTGCATGGTGGTGGTTAGTTGTGTTTAGAGGCACTATCGGGGTGCTTGGAGCTGTATAAGGATAAATGAAATGAAAAGCTCTTCTGCTCTAGAGACTTTACAGGCTCAACCCAATCGCCGCTGGTGGCATCCAGGCTGGATGGCTAATCCACAGGGGCTCTACAGAACAGGTTCTGCTTGCCCAGTCTGTGAAAAGGAGACAATGGGAGAGAAGTTTAGGAGCAGATGATGTGTTGACTTCAGTGAGTTGTGGACACCAAGTGTGGAAAGACACCTGGGTACCAGCAGCACGTGCACCTAGCTGGGTTGTTACACCTTCACTGTGTGAACTGTGCACTTCTTCCTACGTGCATTCATACAGCGTGCAGCTCTTCCATGCCCTGTTTGGTTGTGAAGCTGACAGCAATTGTGCATATTAGCTCCATTGTCCTCTGGGGCTGTCCATTGGGCGTGAAGAGAAGAGCAGAAGCTCAACTTCTGCTACCTACCCAGACCTTGCTGCTCTGGGCAGGAGCTGGTTTTGTAACACCAATTGATTCTCTGTGTGTGCAGTGAATAAAAAGACCATTCTACCTCTGGAAAGAGCCACTGTGATTTCTCAGACTCTAAATGTTGTAGCAAAACCTCTCAGACTTGCTATGCTGAGGAAAGGAGGTTGCTCAGAGAATACTTCTTCAGGGAGGTACTCCCAGGACCCGAAGAGTCCAACCTCATTTCATATTTGGGCATTATCCCCTTAGGACAAGCCCTGGGAAGCTCAATTCATCTCTGTCATTTTTAGTTTTTTCCTCAGGAAAAAACATCCACTGTCTTCAGGGAAGGGTTTGACTGAAGTGAAGATATCAAGACCTGGTCCACAGCCATGTAAGAAAGAGAATTCTCTAGCCCAGGGCTGCCAGACATCCTGATCTTCAGAAGGTCAGTGGAAACCAGAGGCTCTTGAGACCTCTCTTAATCAGGCCATGCTAAGAAACAGTCATATTCCAGCCAAGGCTGAACATCTTTCTGGAAATGGGTCTCAGCTGCAAAGTTTAGGTCTAATACTGAATATTCTCTGTGGTTTTGATTTTGGCCCATCTCTCTTCCTCTGTCCCAGGCTGCTTTAAAGCCTCTGATGAAGCACATCTTCTCTTAGGTGGTTTTTCTCCTCTCCTGCTGCAGGGGATCTGAATAGTAACCAGCATATCTTGAGATCTGGCTCAAGTATGTTACGTTAGCCTGTACTTCCTTGTCACACAGGCTGACTGTTCCAGGAGTAGGAGGACACAAGCATCTCACAACCCTCAGGGTGCCAAGCACGTTTCAGGAGGTTGGACAAATGCTTGGGCAAATCATCTCCCACCTCAGCCTTCGTTGTTCTGCCCTTTTAGGAGGAGTTTGGGTGGATGTGGTACTCAGCAAGGCCCTTTGTTCCTTGCAGCCACAGCCACCTCCTGCAGCTGGGTTTGACCTAGGGCTAGTCTCAAAAGATATTTAATAGAGTCCTTGATCTTGCAGGATGCAGAGAAAAGGTGTACGAACAATTTGCTACTAACTATGCAGTTGAAATCTCAAGGTGATGGAGGTGGAGGCTCCACAAACCCATGATGGAGGCACACCCACCTTCCTCTTTGTGGATGAGTTAAACCCTGTGGTGGGACGAACCCACCCCAGTGCAAAGTACTGTCAGCACCCACCGTGTCTTTCCTACAGTGAATCACTTGCACTTTCCTTTCTTTTTTGTCTGTTCTCGGTCTTCATTTTGTCCTGGATTTCCTTTGTGAACTGTATTTGGTCTTGTTCTTTAGGCTTCTAGTGTAATGTGTGTTTTTAGAGCAATAAAACGTGGCGGGTTTTTTATACAAACTACCTGGCTCTGCCTCTTTCACAGTCCTTAAGCACATGAGACTCATCTGGGAAGTGGTCCTCACCTCACAGCCCTGATGTGCCTCTCCCATCCCACCCAGCTGTGGCTCCCTTCTCGAGGCAACATCTTGCACTTGGTGGCAAAGCTGCTTTATTCTTGCAACTACCTCATCAACTTCTGTGAAAATAGCTCCAGCTGTTAACTCTGTTTCAACCAAACCCTCAGGCTGGTTTGGTGGCTGCTGAGCGAAGGACTCACACGGTCTCTTGGCTGCAGCTACATCATTTATTTTCCAGGACATCTTTATCTCCAGCCTGGTGCTGGCTACCTGGTCCCACACCTTGGGTTGAGATGTTGCCCAAAGAGCAACAGGTAGTGTTGAATGATGGGAAGAGAAGGTAAAGTTCCAGCTGGCAACTTCTACATCCAAAATGAGATGATCATTGTTGCCTGTTCCTCTGCCATTGCCTTCTCAGAGTTCCAGCCTCCACTTTTTCAGCAGCACAACCGTTTTCTTTGTCTGGTACGTCAGCTGGTAGGTGGCAGCTCCTACCTCATGAATGACCTCCGACCAGTCCTGAAGAAGGCCTCAATCTGTTCCAGTGACCTGCCTTTGGTTTCTGGAACGCAGCAGCCTGTGAATAAGATATTCCCAGCGCAGATGACAGTGAAGAATAAGAAGGGCACCTCGAGGCCGAAGTCATTCTGGAAAGTGGGACAGAGAGCAGACATGAGCTGGTGCAGAAAGGGGCTGAGGACGGCTTGCCAGACACCCTCCTGGGGCTGTACCCACCACAACATAGAGGAAGAGCTGGGTCAGGGTGAAGGCTGTCAGCCAGCTCACGACAACGCAGAGGCCCGAGGCCACCCCACGGGCTTTCAGAGGGAGGATCTCTGACATCAGGAGCCAAGTGATGGGGCCCCAGCCCATGGCATAACCTGCAGGGGAGAAGGTGGAAGTTGAGGCTGTTGAGGCTTCAAAGCTCACTGAGAAGTGCAGAAGAACCACCCTGCCCTTCTCCCCCATCAATCATTTCCATCCCTCTTTCATGCCCTGTCAGTCCTCAAAGTGACTTCAGATGCCATCTCTCTTGGTCTTCCAGGGACATCTGCCTTCCTTCCCATTCTGACCCCAATCTCCTTGCTTCATATCGCCCTGCCTTGGATGAGAAACATCCCCCCAGGCTGGTTCCCAGCCCTGTGCCGCGGGGCTTGGTCTCTCTTGCTCTGTGCACCTACCCATTATGAAGAACATGGTTGCCAGGAGTGGGATGAGAGTGATGTAGTTTGTTGGCTCAGCAGGAAGGTTGGCAGAGCTCACCAGGGTCTCGTTGGCAATGGTGCTGTTCTGAGAAGCTGGCACGAAGCGGATATAGAGCCCCATAGTCAGGTTGGACACCAACATGACACCAGCTACGGAGAGATGCAACAGCACAGTTGGGATTGATGGGTGAGTGGTTCCCACCATACCAAGGACTGAGCTCCTGGGAGCAGCTCTGCTCAGGAGCTGAGCCACCACCTAAGGAAGGAGACCTTCCCTGCTCCCTGCTTGAGTCCTGCATGGCTGAAGCTTCCACCCCTGCATGTTTGTGGAGCTCCAGGAAACCCTTCACTAAGAGCTTCCCTCGCACAGCGGTAGGAGAGATACATACCTGATACAAAAAGAAGAATCTTTCTCCCAGCTTTATCCATCGACACAGCCGCGATCGCCACCGAGAACAGACGTACCAAGCCAACAAGAGCCGCGTCATACTGAGGTTCCTGCAATGGCAAAAGCAGTGGGGAGCCTGAGCAGGGAGAGCCAGGGAAAGGGCAGGTTCCTCCTACATGTGTTGCCTTGTCTCTGGCTGGTGCTTTTGTCAAGACTATCCTCTTGTAGTAAGAGACCAGAGAAGAGCAGCCTGAAGCTGAAAGGAGGAGTGTGAGGAGAGAGTGGGGCCATTCCTGCTCCCCATCCTCGTGCAGCCTTTTGCAGGGCAGCTGCTTGGCAATTGCTGCCAACCAGGTACTCTAAAAAAGGCTTCAGGGTTGGGGTCTTAAAGCTTCAGGGGACTTGGAGGTTTGGGCAGTGATCGCTGAAGGTGGAGCAATCCAAACATGGCTCACCAGGATGACGGCTGTTTTCTTGAATATTGACTGCAGGTACACGAGAACGCAGGTGACACCCGAGAGCTGCTGCAGGAACCTCATCCCCACCGCGATCAGGATGGGCTTGTAAATGAAGGGATCCTTGATCTCAGCACAGGATACCCGCCGGCTCTGGAGGGGACAAAGCCAGAAAGCCAAGCTCTTACCACCTCTGGGCACCGCCGCGGCACCCAGAAGACGCCTCAGGAGTTGCGCACAGGAGGGTGGATGTTGTGCTTTTCCCATGACATCTCCCCCATGCTGGAGGTGAGCTTCCTCACCTGCCTCCTCACGCTGTCCTTGATCTGCTCGTACTCCTGGCCATAGTCTGTGTCCTTGCCCCGCAGCCAGCACAGCGACCTCAGGGCCTCGTCCTCCTTCCCCTGGGAGAGCAGGAATCGGGGCGAGTTGGGCATGAAGCAGAGCAGGATGATCATGGTGAGCACGGGCACCTCTCCCGCGACGGCCAGCCAGCGCCAGTCCAGCACCAGTCCTGCCAGAGCAGTGGGGTTAGGAGCAGAAAGCATGCAAGGAAGGGTGCCCTGGCCTTGCCTCCCCCTGGGCACCCCAATAATTTAATTTAAGAATAATAAATACGTCAATAATAGGGATTTTTTGATGGGTTTTTCTCCTAGAAAAGAAGCATTTTCAGCTGTACGATATTGGGAAATTCCACTGAGATACTTGCCCAGCGCGTACAGGATGAGGGAACCCAGCACTGCCATGATCTGAGGACAAGCGCCCAACATGCCTCTGACCCCGGGGTGGGAGATCTCCGAGATGTAGACCTGGAGCGGGGCAACACACGCTTAATGAGCTGCAATGTACTCGGAGATCTTTTTCAGCCTCGGTAGTTCTGTGATTCTGTGAAACGTGTCCTCTGTCACCTCCCAGCCATCCCCTGCAGCCAGAGGAAACCAAACTGCTGGGAAATTGCCGTCTTAGGGTGGAAACTCGATGGGTCCAGTGGCATGAGGTGGTCGTGGCAGGAGGAGAGGGCAGCCTTGCAGGCACCACCGCTTCCCTCCCTCACCCCAGCGCAGAAGCGCTCCAGTGGCAGCTCAGGCTCCCGTTACTGGAAGGACAGGCCTCGGGGTTACTCAATTCTTGCCTTCCCCTCTGCGTGCAACATGAGGTCGGTGTTTGGTAAACACGGGAGGAAACAACTGCTGGGAGGAACAGGGCAGGGATCAAGGACCTGCCTTCCCTTTTCTGCAGGCAGGAAAGTCCGGCACCGCAGGGGCAGCTCGTGCCGGCCATGCCAGGGCTGCTAGCCCAGTGCATCCTCCCCATCCCCAGCCACCCAGCCGCACCCCTGGAGCTCTGCGGATGCCTCCGAAAAGCAGCGGGATGCCCCAGGCTCAGTTATGACACCTCCCTGTCTCCCACTGTGCGAATCTCCAGCACGCTCCCTCCCATGGCACGTTACCGGGATGGAGGCAGAGGTCACGCCGCCGGCGTAGCCCGTCAGCACGCGGCCCAGCAGCAGCATCCCGATGCCCTGGGCTCCGGCCATCAGCGCATAGCCCAGGGCGGAGGGCAGCGCCGAGAACATGATGCTCAGCTTGCGGCCCAGGCGGTCGTTGAGGACCATGGTGCTCAGCCCTCCCACCGCCGCTCCCAGTGTGAACACCGACTACAGGGAGAAGCAGAGAGGGGTTTTAGGGGGTCTGGGCTCCCAAAGCACACCCACCAGCTCTGCCCCTCAACCCCTGGCAGGGACAACCCTGCTCCTTACCCCAAACCAGGGTGCTGTGTGCTGGTCCAGTCTCAGCGCTGGGCTAGGATGAGCCTCCAGCGCCGGGATGACGGGTGAGGAGTAAACCAGGGCGAAGCCGAAGCTGAAGTTCCCCAGGACAGCAGCAAACACGGCCAGGTAGAGCCGCTTGTTGCGGAGGCTCCTGAGGGAGGGATGGAGTGAGAAGGATGTGTTGGGTGCCCTTATTGCACCCGGCAAAAACTTTAGCTGTGTTTTGCAGCTTCCTCCAGCCTTTGCTGAGGCTCCTGCGACACCCACGGAGGGATTTTCCCAGGGAACGGCCCTGTGCAGCCCCAGGCTGGTGGGGTTTCTCTGAGCAGAGCAGCAGCCACTCCTGCTTCCTGTGTCAGGGGGCGAGAACCTGTTCCCTGGCCCCCGCCGATACTTTCCTCTTCTCTGAGCTGTTTTTGGCAGGTTCAACTGAGAAAAGCAGAAGCTGGAGCCGGGCGGCACCACAGACCCAGCCGGCAGCTGGTTTGTCCCAGCAGAGTTGGGAGGGGGTTCCTTTCAAGGCCCCCTATGCCCCCCAGCAGGACCCTGTGCCCCCATGAGAGTCGGATGCCCCAAACCACATGCACCTGCAGCTCTCCTTGGTGGCTTCATCCAACCCTGCACACCCTGGGCAGGATGAGACCCCATCTCAAGGCAACTCAGCAATGACAGCAGCTCTTCCACCAGCTCCCCCCAGCCCAGCTCTCTGGGGATGGGGGCACAGCCCACCCCACAGCCAGCCCCACAGCCCCAGCCCTTACCGCAGGTACTCCTCGTCGAGCCTCATGCCAGCACTCTCTGGGAAGGTCCGATACGAGGAGCTCCTCATCCTGATGAGGGGCTCCCGTGCACTTGGCTCCATGGTAATGCCGTGCCTTGTGCCCTCTGCCCGTTGCCGTGCGGGTGCTGCCACGCTCGGGGCTGCTTTGGGGCCAGGGAGGAAGAGGCAGCTGAAAGCGAAAGGGGAGAGGCTGCCTGGTGTTGCCTAATCAGAGAAATCTGTGTCTCATGGGCTTGTACCCCCGCTGGCCTCTAGAGAGGAAACCGGGGGGGCCGGAAAACCAGCAGGCAAAGAACCCTGAGGAAATGCTGGTGCCCCGTGCTCACCCAGACCCCATCGACACCAAACCCCATCGGCTGCAGTGGCACTTACTGGGACGATCCTCGCAGAACCCTTTCCACCAGCAGAAGTGCCCCTTGGCGAAGGCCACGCCTCTCCCTTTGAGGAACTGGTACCAGTTAGACTGGCCAAACCCTGGTTCTTTCCACAAGGGTGAATTGTATCCGTGCGAGCTTCCACAGCCACCCCGGGAACGGGTTTTCAACATAGACCAGAGCTGAGGAAGAGGAAGGAGAGGAAACGAGGGAGGTGAACAAGAGGGGACAGAGGGAGCAGCTGAGGGGGATGAAGGGCACTGATGAGGATATATTTCGTGTCTGATCGATGCTGGGGATTTACAGCTGACTCAGCCACTCGGGGCTCTGATTTCTCTGCAGGAAGAAAGGTCATAGAGCAAGGGGACATCAGTGGGGCAGGCCAGCTCATCCAAAAACTTTCAAGTGCCACGTTGGTACAAGCAGGGATGTCACAACAGCCTCCAGCCACCCTGGAGCTGGTCCCTGCCCCCTGGGCAGCATCAGCAGCCATCCTCAGTTACCTCCTTTGCTCCGTGGATCTGGGCTAGCAGCTCCTGTTTGCTCCCATGGTGGGAATGCTCAGGGTGAGGTCATGGCCCTGCCTGGGGCAGTGGGGACTGGGACACGCTGCTGTGGGTTGCATCTTGCAGACCAAAGAAAATCAGCAAATGGGTGGCCTAAGGGAATTATTCTTTATCCTCTATCCTCTCTGCCTCTCACACACTTCAGCTTTTTCCTCAAACCCAAGTGTACCGAGTCTCTACAATTCAGTATTTGCCATGTTCCACCCCAAAGCAGCCCTGCAAGTTAAAAAGGGGCCCCCAGGTCCAGCTGAAAAGTGGCTGCAGGTGTTGAGCATGATGGTTCTCACTGGGGAACGTGGCTACAGGATCTCCAGAGGCTGAGGCTGCTGCAAGGTAAGGGCTTGTCTCTTTTGCCTCTCTGATACTTGTTTTTGTTGTGAATATTTCTAGTAAGGAGGAAGCTGTGGACTTGCTGGTTGGTTTTCTCTGGCTGTTTCCTTCCCAGAGCTGCTTGGCTGTTGTTTTTTGGAACCGTGATGGGGCTGAGCGTGCTGTCCTGTGTGGGGTCACACCAGCTCTGTGCTTGTGCTTTGTGGACAGGTTGGCGTGCCGAGTGGCTCAGAGCAAAGGTGTGAAACCTGCGTTGCTGGCCTGTGGTGTTCGGGACCTGCTCTGCTGCTGCACTGGGGTGAGCCTGACCGTGCTGGTGTCACCCCAGCATTTGTGTGCACAGGGCTGGAGCCCCAAGTTCCACCTCCTGCTCCAAAGGGGCCGTTGCCTGTGTCTGATTTAATTCTCACGCTTTTGGCTACAAAGCAACTATTAACTGGAGAGTCTTCAGGCCCATAAATGTGCATGAGCTGGTTTTGTTGTGTTTATGTGAATATTTAACTACCAAGATTTTTCCCTAAATAGCCCTGCTTGTGGGAGGCTTTGGGGAGGGAGCAGAGCGATGGAGCAAAGGCTGGGAGGGGTGTTGGGATGGGGCTGGGACCTCACTCTGAGCTGGGCCACCTCCTCAGCATGTGGTTGCTGTGTACACTTGCTGCAGACCTCACAGAAGGACAGGGTATGTGTTCTAAACCCAAAGCTATTTGGAAGTGGGACAGAGAGGAGTCCTTAACCCAACCTCCCCCTGCCTATTATCTGTGGGGACAGTGTATTGGAGTGGAGCCCTGAGCCAGAGCAGGTGGATCTCCCTGAAACACGAAGGGTTATCCAGTTTCTGTGCAGATTTGTCAAGTGCTTCAAGCAGGAAATTACTTTGTGTCTTGAAAAACCTCCAAGCACCTGTAATGCCGGGAAGCCCAGGAGAGCTTGCACTGCTCTGGGCTCAGGGACCTGGGGCTAAGCCCCTAGTCAGGTCCATCCCTTGCTGTGTAGTGGGACTGTGTCCCTCGGACATGATGTAACAGGTTCCCCTACCTGCTTTTGGTGAATGCGCCACATCCTGGCTCTATCCTCTGTGGTCTTTTTCTGAAAGTGAAGCCTTGGTACAGAAAAAAGCACCTACCACCCTGGCCCTGCTCTGTACCTCCCTGAGGACTCTCCTCACTTGCTGTAGGTCCTACCAAAACACACAAGGGCTGAGTAAGATGAAAGCAGACTCTGGGTTAGTGATAACTCGGATGGGCTGGGCTTGGCCATCAGCATGAGGAAGGAGCTCCTGCCCCTCTCCCCACCTCTGCGATGAGTACCAGAGCTCCTGTCCCTTGAGGGTAAACCAGGGAGGAATGAGGTGCCCACTTTGGGAAGGCAGCAAACCAACCTGTGGCCGATTAAAGGGCAATCTGGTTCTGCTGAGAGCTGCTGGCTGCCTTGGCCGAAGTATTGCATCGCTCCGGCTCAAAAGGACCTTCCCCCGCTTCCCCCCCAACAGCTGTGCGATAGATCGTGAACATATGCAAAAGAATAAATGGCATCAAAAGCCACTTGGCAGCTCAACTAACCCGCTTCATAAATTAATTTCTATTCCTCTTGTAAGGGAGCAATCAGGCACTCCTCAAGGCTATTCGTCTCTATCGCTCACCCAGCCACATCCTTTCATAAATCTTCCCCCGAAGTCTGAACTGGTGATTGCTGGGTCAGGACGTAATAAGGCTCAGCGCCTGTGCCAGGCTCAGGGGCAGCCCCAGGGCTGGTTTGCCCTGGGCTGGGGTAAGGTTGCTGCTCCCTACATCTCCTGCATCCCGCAAGGCTGTCCCTGCGACGGTGTTTTGCGGCTCGGTGCTGCGCTGAGGGTTCACAGGAGGGCTTTTGGGGAGCGCGTGGTCCCTGCTGGGGAGCAGTCGGGGCAGTGTAGAGGTGCAGTGCTGAACCATCTCCTTGTGAAACTACTGAATGGCACATTCTGGGTTTCCAGAGCATGTGCAGGGAGGGTGGGTGCTCAGTGGGAGCTGGCAGCAGGCTGAGTGCACCCCTGTGGCATGGCACTTGTGGAACTGGGGGGAGTCTGAGCTCAGGAGGCACCTACAGCTGCTCTCCCTGCAGCTTCCCAAAGCTCCAGGGCTGTGCAAAGCGCTGCCTTGCACCCCTGGCTCCAGATGGGCACTGGTGCCTGGAGCTTGGGTTAGTGTTTCCAACCAGGCAGCCCCAAACCAGCTCTTCTCTGCTGTATCCTTCGCCCCGCTCTCCCCTCACAATAAAAAATCACCACCTTTTCAAGCTGCCATCTGTTTATTTGGTTGGACTCGGAACTTGCTGAAATGTCTTTCGATGGATGAAGGAACGCAGAGTAGAAGAACAGAACCTGGCAGGCCGTGTGGTGAGTGGAAAATAGTTTTTTTGGGGGGACTTTTCTGGAGTTTTGAAGGCCTGATGATGGATGTGCATGCGAGGGATGGTAATGGCTTTGTAAGTATCAAAACACAGAGCAAAAAGAATAACTCTGCCTAATAGACTGAGAAATGTATGTCGGACAGGAGCCGCTGCGCTCCGCCGCGGGCGAGAGCGGCGGCGCTGAATGATGAAGTGCCGCGGGCCTTGGGGGCAGAGGCTTGTGTTGCTTTAATGTATTGGAAAAAAAACGGTACGGTTGGCTTTGAGAAAATGTTAGACACTCCTTATGAATGGAAAAGGCTGTATCTTGCCCCAAAATGCGACCCGTCGTGTTCGCGGAGAGCTGTTGGAAGGGCTGTGACCCGGCGGGCAGGGCTGCCTGTCCCTGTCCTTCCTGGCTCCTCTCTTGCTGCTTTCCCGCTCTGCTCCCGGTGTCCAGACTTACTGACAAAAGTGATGGGTTTATGTGGAAATTTTGTGGGGATAAATATTTGCCTGTCAGCACCACTCGGCCAGAGCATGATTTCTCATGTGCCATTTGGAAATGACATTTCCAAGCAAAATTAGAATTTCCCATTGAGGTTTCAGTTTGGTTCTTTTTTTTAAAATTATTATTATTTTTGGTGGTTTGTTTTTCCTTGGGTGTTTTTAAGTCGGAAAATGGTTGAATCCGTGGGGTTTCCTGATTGCCGTGCAAATGGAAGAGCTTTTCATTCCCCCACGGTTAGAGTGAGGGGTTTTGAGGTCCTGTTTCTAACCTTCTGGCTAGCCCAGAAGCTGGGATGAGCTGGAAGATGTGTGTGATCTTCAGCTGGCTGTGGGATTTAC
>WEIS01062323.1:5000-28977 GCA_013389965.1 Todus mexicanus | reverse complement strand
AAAAAAAAAAAAGGGACTTCTTAAAATGAAATAAACTTTATTCGATTCAGACGAGCAGCGCTAGCAAAGAAATTTATTGCAGCTGGCAGAATGGAGCAGCTATACAGAAATCCCTCTGTCACAGCAGTGAGTACCTTTCCAAGAACACAGCATACACACATGTACATGCGTGCACACACATGTGCATAGTCTGCATGGAAAAATGCTGCTCCGAAGAGAAAGCACCACGACAAAGCCTTGCATTGATACTAAACATCCCAAGATGTGCCTGTGTGATTGACTCCAGCAGCGGTGATGTTTTGCCTTGGGGACATCCAGGAGCAAGACCCTTCTGGCATGTCCCAAGCCGGAGATGGGCCACCCATTTCCTGGGCTTGATGGCTGTTGCAGATGTGGAGCAGTGGGCTGCCTGCCCATTGTGAGCACCGCCACATCTCGTCTGAGTTTGGCCCAGAAGTGCTTATGAACTGGGGTGTCTTTTGGGGCTACAATAACACTGAGTGTCCTGCAAGCCCTGGAGGCTACGGAGGCCAAGAAGGGGGAAATTGGTGGGTTTTTATATGCTGACGATCCCTTGAGAAAGGTTTCTAATGGAGACATGCTTTTGAAGGAAGGTTTTTACTGCCAGTGGCTCGTGAGTCTGCCAGGTCACTGTGATGGCCACAAGCACAAGTCTAAACCGTCTTATGGGCTGTGTTTCACCACAGAGTGTCACATGTTGGGGCAGCGTCCACCATAGCCTCCTGCCACTGACAGGCATTTCCATCTCAGCATCTTCTGTTCATGGCTTACGAGCAAATAGGGTTTGCAACACCGCCAGCTCCTGATTAGTTATTTGAGTGATCTTGGGTATCCATGGGGTTCCACCTAACAATACCCTGCTTGTCTTGGCTAAGTGCTTCCTTTCCTCCTTGTTGGCTGGAGCCAGGAGCTCTTGCTTTGGGCTGCGCAAGCTGGTGATGGCAGGCAGGGAGGAAAGGATGCAGAAAAACACCAGGGAGAGGAAAAGAGAGATGAGGACAATGCAAGGGGCTACGGGGGACCAGCAGGTCTTCAAACATCACCTGCTGAAGCAAACAACTTAAATTTGATGGAGTTGATTTCTTTGTAGACGCAGAAAGTGAAAGCAAACACAGGGTGAGCAAGGGGATGGTTTTCACAATGCCAAAATCTGCTGGTCAAAAAATCACTGTGGTGATAGCAGAAGGTGGATGCAATAACCCCAGGAGGAGAGGTGGTCCATTCAAGCGTGCTGGGATGCCATCCTGCCAACCTACCACTGTACTGACTGCTTTCTCATGTCAGCTGCCCTCTTTCATCAGCCTGTAGTTCTGCAAGAGTTAAATCGTAATATGAAATGCCGGATTTCTATGGCAATTAGCTAATGTGTCCTCAGCATGTAAAACAAAGTAGTTTCACCCTGTCAGGTGGATTTGGTTAATATTGAGTTAGCATAACAAGGAGCTGGGGTTTACAACTTTGTTTATAGCCTCATTTGCAGGGAATACTTTGTTTTGCGCCAGAGAAATTTGATATTTTCTACTGCTGACAGAAAAAATGATTTCTGTCACACACAGCATGGATTGCATTCTGCTCCCTTTGCAGGGCTTAACAATTAAAAAAAAAAAAAAGAGTGTAATCTTTTGGGCTGAAATCTTCGCCTTTAGTGTTTAATGGGTCTCTTGTCCTGTGCTAACAGATCCATGGTTTCATTTAAGGAAAAGTGTGTTTTCATATCAAAGGAGGCCCCCCTCACTGACCCAGCCTTCCCTTCCCCCCTCTCTGCCCCGGCACACAGGCTATTTTAATATTTCATATATTTCATAAGCTTTTATGCCTCTAAAAGAGAAGTGAATTTGTGGAGAGTTGAGCTCTCCAGAGCTGTACTTCAGAGCTGGGAAGTAATTCAGGGTGAAGCCTGTATTAATCTCAGGTGAGAGAGATATTTAAATTCAGGCTACCAGTGTGAATATAAAATGGGGATCTCTTTACAAAAATTTCAAATTGTAATATGCAAAGCTTAAAGAAAAGAAACCCCAAGGGAACAGCTTTCTTCTAGAACATTTTGTTCCAACCATCATCTCTTTACCTTTATTTTTTTATTTAAAAACCCTCCCTTTACCATTTTGTATTTTTAAATTAAATCTTTCAGTTTTTAAAATGAAATTCTTTATTGCTGGGAGACTGAGTGGAGGGGGTGCCAGGGAATGTAAGTACCTGGATATGAAAAATGGTGCATGGACCCAGATTTTATCTGGAGCAGAAGAAATAGTGACCAGCAAAGAAATAAAGCCCTGCCTAGTTGGACTCTTGTCTCCCCAGGAATGTGGGGCCACCTGCCACCTCTCCACTTGAGGGATGCTGCTCACACCCCACTTTTGGGGCAGCTGCCAGGCAGGACTGGAGCTGAAATCTCTGCTTGGAGGGAATGGGAGGGACAGCACAACGACGTCCTTGGAGCAGCACCTGGCTGAGGCTGGTCCTTCACCATTAGCACCTGGCACTCATTCAGCCTTCTCCTTCTAAGTAGTTAAAATTTTAAAATCAATTTGTGATCCTAGACAGCAGACCATTTATTTGCATGCATTTTGGTAGTGGTGGGGATCAGCCTGCTGGTGTCTGTGCCCAGTGTGTAGAGCAGCATAACCCAAATCCCATAGTGCCACTCCTGGGAGAGCCTTGTATTTGCATCCATGGCAAAATCCTCGGGCTGCAACTAGCTCCCAGGTCAGGAGAAATGGTGACAGATGACATGCTATTATCAGCTCCGTCAATTAATTAAATTATACATTATGCTTATGAGGGTGATATACTGAGCCACTCTAGATTAAGTGTCTCAATTAAGTCTTTAATTTAGATTTAATAAGTAAGTTATTATATGTTAATAAAAGATCAATTAGTTGTTAAAAAAGCATTGATCCAGGTACAATAAGTGTGTTAGAGAGACATCAAGCTGACACCGAAGAGACTGAGAGATTGTGTACACAACATGTGTACAATTAGATTTTTAATATAGTTAAACAAGTGGACACTGAAGCATCTAGCTGGCACTCAACTGTGGGTTTGGGATATTGCACCATGGTGTGAAACCTGGCTCTCCCCAGATTGTAAGGACTGAGACAGTCAGCTCAGATCCAGTCCTTTGGTCTTAGTGAAAACAAGCATTTTTCCTCTACAGGATGACCCCAGGGAAGGCCCTTCAATCAAAATCAGAAAAGAGGTGTCTCCAAAACAGCCGTTTTTACTATTTGCTCTTATATAAACCATGCACTGCAGGACCTTTCCTCGTGCCTGATGCACCTCCTGCCAGGACCCCTTCCCCCGTGATCTCTGTCTGAGCCCGCTTATTGCCATGGGGAAATTTTGGGTGATTGGGGACCAGCCGGGAGCCTGTGACTGGGTTTCCAGGAGTAGGGGAGGGGAGTGCTGGGCTCCAGTGGAGCTGAGATTTCAGCTGAATATGGATGACATCATTATACGGGTGATCCTTTCAGCAACAGCGAGCTGGGTTTTAAAGTAGCGACCTACAGCATACAAATGATGGGTTTAAAGGAAATAAAAAAAGAGATGATTTGAATAGCATACATTTATAGAAGAAAAGCCTCCCCCCCCTTTTCATTTCTAATATCTTTCTACGGGGCGGGCTCTGTGCATTTGAGAAGAAATTAAAACACTCCTCCTAAATACACTCCAGGCAGTAACAATGGCAAAGTTAAGAAGGTTATAAGACTTAGTTGTCCCAGCAACATGTCATCAAGTTGAAATGAGCAGGAAACACAGATAACATAAGAAAGAGGAGGGGGGAGGAGAAGAATAAAACCACAGGAGGAAAAATGCCAAGAGATTGAGAAAGAAAAGGGAAACCCCTTTTTATTTGCTGTTTCATTAGGATGAATCTGATTTTATAGTCTCTAAAAGAGGCTAAAATATAATCTCCTTTTGTATAATGCTCGTGTTAGAAAAATGTGTCATCAGCAATTCTTCTGTACACTGCAGCAATATTCAAAAAATTAGTAGGGATATTCAAGTTGAGCTACAAAGAAAAACAAACAGAATACTCACATTTCAAGCCCGAGCTGTCATTTAAGAACATTTTCAACTTTTTATTAACCTTTTTGATTGCTCCTTATGGTTTCTCTCTGCCGCAGCAGAAGAGCTTTGAGTTTCAAAAGGAAGACAAAGCACGCAAGAGAAAGAGGTTTAAAATACAGCTCTACTTGCCTAGCAAGACCAGGGCTTTGTCGACTCTTCTAGCATGGCAGGTTTTTGTGCTCGGCACTGTATGTCAAACCTAGGCTGGTTATCCTTATTCAAGGCACCATCCCAGAGCTAAGACTGTATGGCAATCAACAGGGGCAAACCCAAGTATTGTGGGAATCTACAGCTTTTGATGGAGATCTCTCCAAAGCCTTGGGGTTTTGTATGGTGCTCGTCAGTGCTCACCACTCCCTTGTCCTTCACATGTATGTTGGTTTTGGGGTATCCCAGAAGGAAATGTTGGCTTCACATTGACATCTGCCCCTGGTGTTGAAGTTTGATCCCTGGCTAGTGTCACTAGGCAAAACTATAATTAAAATAGTAATTAATCAATCAATGAAACAAATGCTCAGCCTTATCTGCAGTTGCTCTAGGAGACTTGGGGCTGCTGAGAAGCAGGTTGCTTACTTTACTCACCAAAAAGAGGGCGCTGGAGTGGTTGGCATCTAGTTCAGTTACAAGTGGATATTGAAACTGGAAGAGATGGGTCTGAACTGGGAGATGTTTAAGCTGACTGTCAACAGCCAGTTTCTGATCACAGAGCTAGAAAGCTGTGGAGGAGCCCCTCTACCAGTGCACCAAGCACAGCATCCCCCAGACTGAACCCTTCTTGGAGAGGAGCTAGTTTTATGCTGAAATCAGTGAGTGATGAGGAGGATTAAAGACCAACATTGTCTGTGCTGTGGGCAAATAAACTTCATAGTCTCAGAGAGCTTTTCTAGTTATATGTCGCTAAATGTGGACTGAGGAACCCAATTCTATGCACTACTTTTAAAAATCTCAATCCAGGCATTTTTTTGGGGTGTGTCTGTGTGTACCTCCAAACTCATGACACCCCATAAGTCTCAGCTACATTTTAAAACCTCAGCAGTGTACCTTGGCGTGCTCCTTGCTGAGATATTTTTGGTGCTTGTACGTTACATGCAACCACTCAAAATGATTCTGCTCTCTAATAAAAATCTCTCCTCTCTCTTTCCCACCCTTTTCTTCCACAAAAATATTTATTTGTTGTGCTTTCTTTTTAATTGTCTCTTGTTGTGGCTTCTTCTTGTAAATTATATTTTAAAGCAAAGATTGCTTTAGCTCATTGATGGAGAACTTTGCCTGTGAGGATTTAATAATCCTGGCTATTTTATCTTTGCAATAATTGCTATATTTGTGATTATTTCAAAGAACTAAGAAAAAGCAGACAACAAGAAAATAAGCTCATCTACTCTTATTCTGCATCTTCTCCAGGGACTTGGGTGGGCTCTGCCTCTGCAAGATGTTCTCTGTGCAGCAGCTTAGGGAAGTCAACCAGGCAATGCATGACCTGGGGACCCAGGGCAGGCCAAGCTCTGTCATGAAGATCAGTTAAGGTGGTAGTGACATGGTGACACTGAGGAATGAACGCCACCCTTCTAGGGGAGAATGAGGAATGGCCATCAAGGAGACCTCAGAATCCTGCAACCATCTGTATACCCACATTTGGCCAAGGATGTTGCCATTATTTAACTGCACCAGGGTGAAGGGCAGTGAAAGAGACGTACCCCTTGACTCCACCTTGCTGCTGGGATGACATTGTCACAACCTCACCTGTCCATGCAACAAGGACAAAGGCCTGCCTCATGTCTCTGTGCCATTTCTGGACAGAAAGAGAAAAAGCTGGTTCCTGCCCATGCAAAAGCAAGTGTGATGGTACTGTTGAAAAACTGCCTTTTTAGTGAAAAGGGTGTAATTTATGTCCTTCTGGTTTTGAACCAACTGCGAATCCCTGCAGGCTTGGATCTGAAGGAGAGGATGGTAGCGACACACCACACGAGGACACTGGAAGCAAAGCCACGCTTGTGTTTGCTGTGGGACTTTGGATGTGAGGCCATGGTGGTGTTTGCTGTGGGATGTCAGGGGTGAGGCCACGGTGGTGTTCACCATGGCACATTGAGCACGGGGCCACGTTGATGTTTGCCTTGAGATGTTGGATGTGAGGGCAAGCTGGAGCTCACCGTGCAACATAGAGCATGAAACCACACCGGTGTTTGCTGTGGGATGCTGGACATGGGGCCACACTGGTGTTTGCTGTGGGATGCCAGCTGCACAGCCATGCTGGTGTTGTTTGTCAGCTGGCCGCTGGAGGCTGCTGCTGGCTTTGTAGTCACCGGGAGCTGCCTGCAATCCATGAACACCCACCCAGGGCTCTGCCCAGCAAGCGCAGCGCAGCCATGAGGTACGGTGGAGGCTGCCTGGGCCTCCTCCAGCAGCCCAGGCCTGAGCAGGGCCGGGGATCATCCGCCCTTGTCTGTCTTTCCTTCATGGGAAGGAAGGCTGGAAATGTATCCTAGTATAGGAGAGGGGTCACTCTGCCAACCTTTGAAGAAGCAGAATGGTCTTCTAACTTATCAGTGCCCAGGTGTGTTTTTATAAGAAAGAAAGACTTTTCAATACTCTCTTCATACTCTTAGATTCAGAAATTGCTAAAAAAGAGTCACAGCTCTGGCATTATAGACATCCCTGATATAATGTGAGGGCCCTGAGTGCATTAATACACCTTAATTGCCCTGAGCAGGCCCACCTGGGACCCTGGCCCTGACTTTGCTGCCCATTGGCTCAGGAGCTCCATTTAAGCACAGATGGAGGTATTTGTTCCTTGATTAGGCTGTGGCGTGTATGTGCTTGTCTCCAGTCTTACCTCCCTCCTGGGTAGATCTTGAATGTACGTTGTGTTTAGTTTGTTTCTACCCTGTCTTCTGAGGGAACTTTACAGATAGACCTTAGGTCCGGTCCCCACCCTCGTTGTGTTGGGGACTGTCGATGGACTCTGTTGCCAGCACGTGGCTGTGTGCCACTGAGGGACTGTGTCTTGGTGAGTGAAAGCCCTGCCTGTGCTGGGGCCACCCTGGGTGCCCAGCTCATCCCAACCTGCCCAGCGGTACTGCTACCTGCGGTGTAGTACTGGATACGACCTCACTGCAGGCTCCACTGCTGTATGCAGCTTGCTGCTGAGGAACCTGGTTTTCCTTCAACCTAAGAAGCACTAGCTACCTTGAAGTTTGTGGGTGTGGAAGATAATCTAGATACGGCACGCTCTGAAAGCTCCTAGATTTAAAGCTTGAGTGTGAATCGGAGTCTAAGTTGGACATCCAACATAGAGGGACCTGCCTTCTCCTGTGTGAATGATGTGCTGGTTTTCAAGTTTCCACAGACATGGTGACTGCAGAGCAAGCTTTTTTGCGTGTTGTAATTTGATCAACTCCTTGGAATACATGGAAAAAGNTTTTTGTCGGAGGGAGGGTGTTTTTTTTTTTTTTTTTTTTTTTTTTTTTTTCTCAGTGGGAGAAATTTATATGCAAAATGATGGATACAATTGACTCCCTGCCTTCAGGCATCTAGTGTAATAGCTAAAAGAGATGGAGAACGCAGAAGGCAGCAAGCATGGAGAGCTGTGGTCAGCTGAGTTGTGACATATCACTGCAGAAACAGACTTATAACAACTTTGTATTCCCAGAGGTAGGGATGCCTGGGGTGTCTACGAGGGCATCAGATGAGTCTGGTAAGGAAACATTCACAAGAACAGAAGGACGTATTTCCTTGCACAGTGTATGTTTATGTTGCTGGCTTTGTTAGTGCTGGATGATCATCCAATGGATGTGCTGGGTCTTCTGGATAAATTCCTGGGCTACCTTTGTAAACTACCGTCCCATTTGACCCAAATGCTGAGCAGGTACGGCATGGCACGAGTGGATGGTCCCTACTTGGTCCCAGTAGTATTTTGAGTGCTCCAGAGCTGCCAATACCTTTCGGCTTAGAACATAAAGGGGAAAAATGCGATGGATTCCCTGGAAGTGCCTTTCTATATTAACCTTGTGTCTGACCCCACTCTTTGTATACAAAAACTTGCTGCTGGGCGTCCTTAGTATTTGTGCTACTTAGTCTTCCTGGGGTTTGCATCTGGCACTTAGAGTGTGAGCCATTTCCGGGGAGCCTCAAGCATTTGGGCAGCTGGTTACAGCACGTTTTCATAGACTGGTTGCCAGCATATTCCTCCTTCATGGGTAAGTAGTAGGGGCACTCTACAAACGATGGAGATGGGAACACAATGATTTGGAAGTGGCAGCGTCAGGGGGAGAGTCTGTCCTTCCTTTCATCCACAGAGGCAGCCCCCACCCTGTGATCACAATCTGCTTTTCCTATGCCAGGGAAGGGGAGGGGAGCAGGGAGGAAAATCTCATTAAAGACCTTGCTGTTGGGAATGGCTGGATGTCTCATTAGAGAGGGCAAAACGACTCGTTTCCTCTCTGCAGTTTTTTTCCAGGAACTCCATGGAGGGAAGGAGTTCATTTAAAAACAAATATACATGCCAGCGTGCCTGCAGGGCACACTGTTTCAGCATGGGGCTTCTATCCCAGCACTCAGGGAAGAGCTCAGCAGTCGTTTCTGAAAGGGAAACCTAGTAGGTATTTGGCTTTGGATCTGGCTGTTGCTTCATTTGTCTTGTCTCATGTAAGTGCTGAATGGGGATGGATGGGTCTTGTCTGCTGGAAATCATGCGCTATGGAAAGAAAGAGGGGAGGAAGAGCTAAAGTGGGGGGGCTGAAGCTCCCTTCCCACCACCCTACTTGCACAGTGTGCATGCACACGTACTTGCACACGCAGTCACTGCAGTAGTACTGTAGTCCTGCCAACAGAAACTTAGAGAGGGGGGAGAGACAGTGAGAGACAGCAAGCGTACTTATCAAGTGGCTTGGACCGTAGCCGATTTGAAATATTACTAACCTTGCATTTTCAAATTTGATGCACAACAACCAAGATGCTAATACTTTCCTTAGTTTAGAAAAAAAAATCCTTTCACCCATCTCTTCTAGCCGAAGATTAGGAGAGAAGCTTTAAGAAGATTTAAAAAAAAAAAAAATCAACTTCTGAGCAGCGGAAAAAATGGTTTGTGATTCAGGGGCTCCGGGCAATTCATCATGGAAATTGGGTTTCTTAGCCGACATCATGTGAATCCTTTCGGCCCTGTCAACTTTTTAATACATTACATTGAGAATGTAAATCGTGTTGGTGAGGGGGAAAGAAGAGGGGAAAAAAAAGAGGAAAAAAAGAGAGCTTCATTTTGGGTCTAGAGGGGAGGCAGCTTGAGGCCTGTAATTCATATTAACTAAATAATAATACTAAAAAAGAAAGCCTTTTCTAAATATACAGATATTTATATACACCTAAGGAGGGAGGGGGGAGGGAAGTGAATGAGACAGACTAAAATTGAAATAATTTTATCCTTTTGGAGGGTGAGTATTTGAATGGGTTTTGTTATGGATTTATTTTCATTTTCTTTTTTTTTTTTTAAATTTTATTTGGTTTTATTTTATCCTTTTCTCTGCTTGAGCTAGTTCTTCCATCAAAGAGAAGAGCAAAATGCATGTTTTGGAGGTGAAGAAAGATGGAGGAAACAGAAAAGGGAAAAACTGCAATAATAGTCTGAGATCTTTTCAGAGTTTGACTGTCTTCTTTGCTCACATGCTACATTCTGGTGATCTAGATTAACCCTTCAGTGGACAGTGAAAGCTAATGCTAATTTGTGTGTTGACATATTACAGGGCATGAAAGCAAAGCATTGGATGGAGAGCCTGCAGGTAATGCTGTGAGATTTCTGAGACCGGGCTGTGTGTACTTTGAAGCATGAAACTTGCAATGCATTTGCACTCTGAAGGAGTCCTTCTGGAGGTTCAATACAAACTATAGGCAGCACAAAGGCTCTGCATAAACCCCTGGATAGGGCTTAGCTGGGGCAATGGGGAATCTTCACTGAGCATGTTCTTGTTATAGCTGGTGGCTTCCGCTGTGCCTTGAAATACTCTTAGCATTAGAAAAGTGGGGTTGATAGTCATCTAGAAGAGGCAGGAAAAACACAAAGCCCGTGACCTTATAGGGGTGACTTTTTTTTTTTTTTTTTTTTTTGGNTTGGTCTCATTGAGTGATGTAGTGTGGTGATTAAGAGGCATATTTTATTCCAGTCATAAATAATTCAGGTTTGACAGGACTTCAGTAGGTCTCTACACTGATGTTGTGCTCAGAACTTGGCAGGCTTCCTCATCCATAACCTCTGTGCATGGTCAACAGTGGAAGCAGGTAGAGGAAAAAAATGTGAAAGCCGTCATGCCAAGAAGTATAATAGAAAATAGGACAAATAATTGATTGGTTTCAACACAAGTCACAAGAATCTAGAAGGCTCCTTCAGCACCCTCAGAGAGGGGGAAAATGGCTGGAAGTGGAAATTATAGCTGGAACAGATCTAGAAAGATCAGGAAAACAAGCTTATTTGCTCTGCTGAAGACTTCTTGGAAAGCATCTGAAAAGATTAAACCACTCTTGGAAAAGCCACACCAATAGTCTCACTCTGAAACACAGTTGTCAGAGTGGATGCCTGCCACAGGCAAAAGATGGTGGGACATAAAAAGTTCAGAAAGAGCCCATAAAGACAATTGCAGAGGCTAGGGAAAGGAATGCAGCTGGATAGACTGTGTCCACTTTCCTTTAAGAGCAGGGGAATAAGAAAGGTTTCCAAAATACCAGATGAAACAGATAAAAGACATCTGGAGTGCAAGTGACAAAAGCATGGCTGGTGGATCTGATTCTGTGTTTTTGAGCTGATAAAACAATGGGATTTGCTCTGCAAAGCAAGAACAAGCAGAGTATTTGACCATAGCACCGGGGACCAGTGTGGTGCATGTGGTACTGGGCTTGAGGATACGCTTTCGTGTTTTCAGGCAGATCCAACATTTAAGTGATACATGATGAAACTGCTTCCCAGGAAGACAGCTTCTTTAAAAAGGGCTGTTTGTGACTAGTCAGGACATGGATGTGCATTAACCAGCCAAGTTCAACTCCTTCCAGCTAACTACATCTAACCGTGCATCTCTCCCGCTTTGTATTTCAGCTGTAACAGGAACAAGAGAGCGCACTCTCTACCTATGCCATGTGAAAACTGTTTTATCGTCTTCCTTGCTCAGCATCTGTGTAAGTCCTAAAATACTGATGTAAAGCTGAACATGTCTCCTTTACCGAGGAATGTGATTTATTAAATGCCATTTAACTCTATTTAAATAATAGTGCCCTAAAAATCAAATATAAATTCTGAATACTTCTATTAGGGTTAAGAATCCTCAGTTTTATTTCCCTTTTGCACTGCTAGAATCTGGTGTTACTCCTTGCTCCATGCTTGCAGCTCAGATTTGCAACATGTTAACTAACAGCAAATGGTGATTCTTCCATATTCTTAGAGACATTTGCAGATAAACTCGTGGATAAATGCACGTAGATCATATTGCTATGGAAATCTGTGTGTGTATGTGTGTGTGATAGCAGTAACACACAAGGAAGAGGTTGTGTGAAGGTGCCTCATGCAGTTGTTACTTTTCTGCATAAGGATATTCCCGAGTACCACATGTGATTTTACTGAATACTAGACTATAGTCAAGCAGCTGATATCATCAAGGTGTTTTTCAGCTGATGTCTGAAGTTGAGTACAGCACTTCCAGAGGGTTTTCTGGGCCTGGTGTCCTTCAGAAATAATTAATTTTCCTCCCTCCCACCTTTTTTTTATGCTCCCAGGCCTGTATTTCTCCACAGCTTCAGTTATGTTCTTGGAAAACAGCCCTTCTTCTGTCACACTCCCTTTTATTTGGCCTTTGCACTTAGGCCCAAAGTTGAATTGTGGATGCCTCTAGCTCCTCCCAAGAGCCTGGTCTGCCCCACTTCTAAAAGGCTCCAGAAGGGTGAAATCAACCCTCTGCGAGAGTAGACTCAAAAATATCGGAGTAGATGGAAACTTTGTTGATGGGATCACCTTGGAGAGTCTGGAGAAATTTTTTGCAGCCTCTCTCTGTGTGAGTCAGAAGGGACAAACGGCAACCAAGGAGCTCTGGCAGATCCAGATTGATGTGCAAGTGACAAAGGTTGTGTGAAGTCCTCATTGAATCTCAAACACATCTTCACCTCATTCTGTTGAACCTGGCTTCCTACCTCTAGCCTGAACACCCCTATGCAGCAATCTTACAAGGGTCTCCATCTGAGGTAGCTTCCAGACCTTTCATATCCTCACAGCTGAAGACACTTTTCCCCAGGTTGCTTCTAGGAAAGCTTTAGGAGGGTTGCTTGTTTCCCCTGAGTGCTTCAATCCTTAATCGCCACCTGCTCAGATCTTGGAAATGAGTTGTTGAGGCTGTCAGGACTGTACAGCACATAATAAAGTGCGTGCACACATATATATGTGGGCTGGCTTATGTTGTGATGCTGTAGTACAGCTTAATTAGGACATCATTCAGACTTCTGAGCCTATGCCCAAGCTGGAGAATTTTTTTTTATGATTTTTTTTTCTTCTTTTTTGGTTTTCTCATTTAGGTTTTACTCAGATTCCCAAGTGAAATAAACAAAAGGCTAATTGCTTTTGGTTTTTAATTACCACTGCAATACCTGGGTTTATTCTATGAATTGTGTTTTATAGATGGGCAA
The DNA here is from genome assembly GCA_013389965.1 of Todus mexicanus. NCBI lineage: Eukaryota > Metazoa > Chordata > Aves > Coraciiformes > Todidae > Todus > Todus mexicanus. Next base: position 16,239 of record WEIS01062323.1, on the reverse strand, counting down.
AGGACACCACTAGCAAATGCCAGATTCTCAGCTGACAGCAGCAGTGTTTAAACCGAAGTAATTCTTTGCAGTGGGATCTGAAGGACAGTGTGCACATTCATTTGCTGAACTCATAATTTATTTTTTTTGTTATAAAACGTAACTTCAAGACTTGACTGACTTTTAAACATGATATAATTAAGCATGCATGAAAATATGTTTTTTTAAAAAGGACAAAAGTAGAAGTACATTATAATCCAGAGTGTAAAGTCTCTTCAAAATTCCTTTAATAGTTACATTTCTGCTTTAGTTCAGAAGTGGCACAGCACACTCCTAATATGTAATCCTCAAGTGACTCTTCACACACAATGACTCACTCAATTACTACAGCTGTTTGGTTCATATCTAGTTATCTTTAATGTCTTGAAGTATATATTCTTCTGTATGCCTCAGGTGGGTTATTATGTTGATTTCTAAGAGTGAAAGATGCTAGGCAAATCCTCATTCTACATCAACTCATTAATCCTAAAAATATTGGACAACTTTTTTCTGTCCATCTGTATTTTCTTGTTTGTGATGTCCCGATTGAACAATTGCAGGAGAAAAATCCCTTTCTTAAAATGTTCCTGAGCTTTCTTTTTGACAAGTTAGAAATTCTTGATTCCTGTGATTGAGTGGAACATCTCCCTTATGGGGAAAGGTTGAGGGACCTGGGGCTCTTTAGCTTGGAGGAGACTGACAGAAGTGACCTCATTAATGTTCATAAATACTTAAAGGGCGAGTGTCAGGAGGATGGAGCCAGGCTCTTCTCGATGGCACCCAATAATAGGACAAGGGGTAATGGGTGTAAACCAGAACACAGGAGGTTCCACTTGAATATTAGGAAGAACTTCTTTCCAGTGAGAGTGATAGAACCTGGAACAGGCTGCCCGGGGGGCTGTGGAGTCTCCTTCTCTGGGGACATTTAAAACCCACCTGAACGAGTTCTTGTGTGACTTGGTCTAGGTGATCCTGCTCTGATGTGGGGATTGGACGAGACGATCTTTCAAGGTTCCTTCCAATCCCTCACATTCTGTGAATCTGTGAAAATTGGAGCACACAGGTAATTTTGATAAAGTGAGTTCATGTATTCTGAGTGCATTTGTTATGAATATCTCAATTTGGAAGTAATGCTGAGTCTTAACTTTTCAACTGGTAAGCTTTACAAATGCTGGAAGTGAGGAAAACAAGGAACCTCAGCTGAAGGACTTCGAGGTTTGTATTTTAGATTAAGAAGAAATGAGAGGTGCTGAAGTGAACTCAGAGTTATGTGATGTATCAAATCCTGACAACACTGGGTAGAAGTGGAGTGTGGATTTGATAGGATTTCTGATGTTTTGAACATGTAGGAAGGATGTTTGTGAAAGGACAAAGAACCTTCTGGGTTGAGACCTTCTTAGAGGTATCCCCATAGGTAAGCTAGCTACCATTTTTAAAGGGTTTTAAGGTTCATCTACAGGGAATTGAGAAAAAGGGTCATACAAATTTGAAGAGTGACGATTGCTTTCAGCAGAAATCTAAGAGGAAGTCTTGCAGATCACTTTTTCTTAGAAATCGCAGTATGTATTACACAAAATTATACTATATGTCTTTTGGAGATCCTATGCTAAGAGTATGTGCCTGGGACAAGCTAAGTGATTCATCACCTAGTTTTATTTCAAGACTGGCAATGAGCATACACTTAGACACGTTCCAAAATGTGTGTTTGCTTGCACCATCATGCAGCTCCATGATTTATGTCCAGCTGGTGCCATGCTCCTTCAGCCAATGACTTTGGCTCTTCAGTGGAATCCATATAAATCTCCCTCTTATTTGTTGCCTTCTCTGTGGTTGTTCCAGAAAAGGGGACAAACTTTTGGTTTCCCCATCTTCTGATTTTGGGCCAGAAGGACCATGCCTGACATCAGCCTCTCTGCCGACTCAATCAGTATATGTATATAAGGATAGAAAGGATGTGTGAGATGGCTTCCAGCCGCTCCTCCACTGGAGCCAGGTTGGTTGCTCCTGGATCCACCTCCACAGCAATGGCCTCCCCCATGGCATCAGGTTCACCTGGCCCTTGTGGGCACCATGGGCCTCCCCTGAGCTGTGGGCTGGCTGTCATGTTCTCTCACTTGTGGGGATAAGATAACTGCTGGTGATCTGTGACTATCGTAGGCTCCTTGTGTCCCACCATGGGGAAAGGGTTTTGTGGTGGGTCCTGCTGCCATCAACCAGACATAGTAAGGAAATCTGCTCTGTAAAGGCAGACAGTTTTATTCCACTGGTTTTATTTTTTCTCTGATGTTTGCCATATACCACCATCCCTCGTGATGATACTGTTGGTTCTGAGGGAGGGAAGGATTTGCATTTCACCAGGATTATTAAGGTTGGGTGGAATTTATTATTGTTGCTTCACTTTTATACTGTGGACGTGATCCAAAGTCTGTGGTTGGTTAGGTTCTGCTGTGATGGGGAGTGTTAGGTAGCTGCTGGTGGTTTTGGTGCCTGTGGTGTTCATGGCCTAAACCGGGGATGAGACAGAACAGCAGCCCCAAGCATGGGTTGTGCTGTCAGTCTGCTTCTCCTTTATCAAAATGTGGGCACTGATCAGCCAACAAACGACCTGTCATGATTAACCTCTACCCATCTGCAGCCAGGCTGCCATATGCCTTGTGAATGCCTTGGAGAAAATACAAGATTCTGACAAGCCACCAAGGCCTTTCATTTGGCATTTAGCTTACACTGGGTCACGTTTTCACTAGAAAGGTTTTAGAACCAAAAAGAAGACAGCCTTGCCTCTAAAATGTCTCTCTCCATCTTCCCCCACAGCTGTCCCTCAGAGCCTGTCTCTTCTAATGTCCATCAACAATGGTGGCGTGACCCACTGTGTCCCGTCCCATCTCAAAGCCTGACATTGGATGGCATAATTCACAAATTACTACATGATGATATAATTAACATGTGGTGGGAAATCCTTTGGGAGAATGTCTCATTTTATAACTCCAGTTGCTGGATTTATTCTGACCAAGGGAAATGTGAGAGCTGACCCAATCTGTGTCGAGTGGATCAACTCCGAGACCAAAATGCATGATGATGCTTGAAATGAACAGTCGTTGATAAGTAGGTATGATTGAGTGGGCTGTTCTGAGGCTGCTCACTAAACTGAGAAAGAAAACCGCTGGTGGTAGAAAAATTACATCACTGTATTAGTGCTTGAAATTGCATGAAATCAGAAAGCAGAATTTCAAGGTTTAAAGACAAAATGAAACATCAACCTTTAAACAGGGCACAAGTGCATTGAAAAACTAGGGGTTCGGCAAATACATCCACACAGAGACACAGTAATCAATGTATTCAGGATACCAAAAGAAAGCTTTAGGGTGATTTGGCTGTGCTGTGGTATCTCACTGTCAACACCTGTAACTGGTACTAAAGGGATCTTTGCTCTAATAGACCCATCATTTCTCACCAAGCCTTTCTAACAGAGTGCTCATAAGATGAGCACTTGATTGGACTTAAGTGTGATAAATTCTAAAGGAAAATAAGATGCTGACAGTGAGAGCAATTAACTGCTGGAACAGCCTCTCATGAAGAGCAGTGAAGCCGTCATGACTGCTTGCCTCTTAATTCACAACTAAATGGCTTTCTGAAAGGTTCACTCCATTTCAACCACTGCTATTGAACAGGCTCCAGATGTCCTAAGGAGGTGGAACTCCTTCCATTGCTGTACCTGGGAGGTGAATTTCCACGACCCTCGTGTCCGTCACAGCCTTCTCCAGCCTCAGCTCCCACTCATTTCAGTGTAAAGTATTCAGACACACACTTGTGCTCTTCTTCACAAACACCTTTGGCACAGCCACTTCCTTGAAGTCAGTAAGGATAATCTCATGAAAACACTGCGAGTTAATGCAAAATTATTTACCAGATCCTAGGCCCACTAGAATTCCTGGGTGAAAGATACTACCATTGCATTTTAAGATGTATCTGACACATGTGGGCTGTAATCCTTGGCTGGCCCCAAGACTGTGAACACCAAACACCCTGGGTTTCTTATCTGGATTTAAAACTTGCTCTCCAGCCAGGAGAAGATAATATATCCAGCCGCGGGAAGTCATATTCTTCCAATGTCAGTTTTATACTTGTTGTGCCTTAACCTGACATGCTGGCTTTGAGACAAGTGTTTTTAAGTCCTTTTCATAAAATTGGAGGGTGTTCCTGTATTTGGGATGAATCCTGCTTAAGATAATAAAAGCAGATTTCACTTTCTGAACTTAATCAGTAGATCTCTTCCTGGCAGCCAGAGCAGACTGTATCCACAAGCTGGCATTGGAAACTCTTGGCTGTGACAAATAAGCACCAGTGCAAGGTGTGAAGGGTGGTAAGACCAAGGCATCTGTATAAAATAACAACTTGTTAGTACTTTCTTTGCAATTCTTTCATTCCCTTTTCCCCCTCACTTGTCTTCTCTTTTACATTTATTTTGCTTTTCCTTTTCCTGCTTCCCTCTTCCATTCTTATTTCCTTTCTACCTATTCTGTCTTGCATGTGTAAGCCTTTCTTGCCACAAGTCAAACCTATTAGGAGCTCCAAACAGATTCTTGTCAATGGCTTCCCTTTGTGAACCCTGTTTTTTTTCTTTCTTTCTTTTTTTTTTTTTTAATCTGCAGTGTTCCACGTTATATTGTCATTGATTTAATAGACCACCATGAATTTTACTACCTGTCAAACAACAGCACAATTATTTTGAATTCTATTGTGGCAGAGCCTGACACCTAGCGCTGGATCGCTTTACACTTTTCACCCTTGCTCTAGTGCAATTGACAATTCAGGATAGTAGTATGTGTAATTGTAGGTTGACATTTTGTGTCGTTGTTTTGATTTGGCATTTTGGGTATTGAATGAATTTGCAGTCAATGGATAAAGACTCCCACCTACTTGAATCTGGAAATAATATGTGCAATGTGGAAGCTATAACAGGGTGTTAAAATCCCAAACCGTTATTAATGGACTGATCCCAAAAGCTCCCCAAACAAGAGGCTGAGAGTCCTCTCTTGCTGGTCTAACCAGCAAAGAGGCTAGACGCATGTGCCTGGAGACATATTCCCCATGGACAGGTAAAAATGGTAATGTACTTTGAGAGCTGAGGTTGGCACTCACCAGTGTGCAGCAGATTTCTTACGTGAAACAATGAGTGGATTACATCTGCATTAAAATAACCAAAAGATTGGCTAATTCAGGATGAATTAGCCCTTTATATCCCTTTTAAAAGAGCTCTTTCTATCATCTTGCATGAGCAGGATAAATTGTTTTTCAGATGACAAGAATAACAGACTGAGTCCACATTGTTCTAGGGGTTGTACACACACAGAAAAAGACTCCAACAACTCTTATGCACTCCATGAATATATTTCAAGATAGCAACAGGTTCCTTGGTGGATGAAAGAATTAAATTACTTGCTCAAGGTCACAGAGTGAGCCTGAGTTAGGTCTGGGACCTGCTCTCTAGTGTGGTGAAGTTTTATTCCAAACTTTTTCTTAGGAGATTTTTCTTCCTCTGCCGAATGTGGTCCTTCCCACAATGAAATGTGCTCCCCAGGATCTGAAGCAGATGGATTTGTATTGTGACAGAGTACAGAAAGCTATTTTGGTAACCATGATTAGTTATGGGTATAGTAACTGTGTTTTTTCCTCTTGCACAGCTCCTGGTTGAGTTAAAGGTGTAATAGCAGTGTGTGAGGATGCTCACCCTTCCACATCTTTAGGCTTTGGGAGAGCTTTGTTCCATCTGTCCTCTGCAGACTGAGATCCACTACACACAGAAGTAGGTCTCCTATAAAAGAGCTGCTGGCCCCTGGGCATGAGTCGAGATCTGCCTTGAGCTTTATAGAGCATGAGTAGCCATGTTTGGCTCCTCAAGCCCTCAAAATTCAACCCAACCTACTCTTGCTTTGGGCTGAGAGGGAAGGCTAACTCCTGTGACAAGTAATATAATGATCCATGTAGATTAGAAAGGAGGGAGAAAACGCTTCTAGATCTCCTTGGTCTTGCAGTAGAGAAGGTTATTGTCCAGGAAACTGGTGGGGTGGTACAGACATCTTGCTGGACTCCATTACAGATGGGGCAAATTTGTCCTGTTGGGGGAACTCTTTGGCTCAGAGTGGGAAATTCATGGACTGCATAAATCTCCCAGGGAAGTTCAATGCAGGGTATGGTGGCTTTGCAGGGTATACGCAGAGACCCTGGCAGAGCAGTCAGAGGTAGATCTGTACTATGACATTAACAGAAGTGGGATTGGGCCCAGGTGCCCGTACCTTGCTTGCAAACATTGGTAAATTTTAAAAAGACCAGAGCATTGTGACAAATATGCATTTTGTGCTGTTTTAGAGATGCTGGTCAGACAGAGTAATTAGGTGGCAATACAAGTTATTGCCTGCAGCCCTATAAAGCTCAGAAAGCACAGTTTCGGCATATCATAACTTTTACTAAGCCTAAATGCAATGCTTCTGAGATACTAAATTTGAAGCGTACCTGGAAACCAGGGCTGTTTTTTGTTTAATTTACATATCATAGCATTGTGCAGACTAGGAATAGGATAACAAGGAACTCAGATTATAGTCTTCTCCCTGAGGATGTTTCAATATTTTTGTCCTGGTGTGAAACCTCTGGTACATCACCAGGTACCGTAACAGCAAGAGGTGGGTTGGGGTCTTTGAGACTCCAGCTGCTGTTACAGATTAAGAAAGGGTGGATGAATCATGGTGCTCAAGATAGGTTCAGTGCAAGTGCCATGTGTTGTGCTGGTGGCTGCTTCAGCTGCATATTAAGATACCTCTGAGTCTTTGTGAAGATGTCTTCTGCAGCACAGGTCTACAGGCAGAGAAAAATGCTTACACTCTTCCCAGGAAGTAAATTCCTGCCCCCGAAATGCTGTATTCATGCACCGAGCCCTCCTGGGCACCCCATGACGCTGCTCTGGGGGCATTTTGACACCTCCTTTGTCCTCCTCCATACTGGTCCAGTCTCTCCAGTGCTTCTAAAAGAGGACTCCTCCTGCAAGTCATTTGCGTCTGCCAATGGACAGGCGAGCCTTGCTTGTATCCCCTTTTTCTCCGTGCTGAGCTGCCTTTGCCAGATGCTGAGGTGGGTAAGCAGAAATAAATTCCAGTGACATCCAGGTACCAAATGTCCAGAATGGGAGGTTGCAGGCTGGCTTAGCCAATTTGTGTCCAAGACACGTGAATTTCTGCAAACAAAACTCTGTAACCAGCATTACAACTGCCTGCCATAGGCTTTCCTGTGCTGAACGATGGGACACAACAGTTTCCAGTTGTGATAGATGGGGACGGTGAGGGAGCGAGGGTCATGCCCTGGTTTCTGAATCTACAACAAGACTGCCAGGCCAGCTACCAGTGCCACCTTAGATTTGACAGGAACTCAAAACTTTGCCAAATGTTGGAGACTGGCTTAAAATGCTAAAGACACTATTTAATACCCATGGAAATTCTAAAACAAGGGTGTTATTAAAGTGGAATTAAGGACAAAAGAGTTTCTAATATCTTCAAGAAAAGAAATAATAAGAACATTTGGGTTTTAAATAGTATTAGAATATTAGCTGAAATCTGGAAATAAGGTTTATCTGTAAAACATTGTATCTAAGGAGGTTTCAATTCATGGATGAGATACTAACTTGATTTCAGGCATCTCATCACATATTCTTTCGTGGTGGAGCCATTCCAGAGCTGAGAGGGCAGGGTGGTGTGTGTGCAACATACGTTGTCACAGCGGATCAACTTGTGACTTGTTCTCAACCCTTGGCATGTGTGACCAGGTGCTTGTGAAAAGTGCTTTGCCCCATCACCCCAACACTAGAACAATTGTTTAGGAATACGTAACCTGTGGCCTCTTTTCTGAAATCCCATCCCCACTGTCTGCTGCAACCACCACGGTAGTGGCTGCCTGTCATTAGGGGATTGTAATAATAAGAACTACTGAAACTGCAAGAGCTAGGATTAAAACCCAACATAAATAACCTTTGGAAAGAGTATGAATCCTTGTGCTTCAAAGGAAGGAGCAGATTTAAGTGAGAATAGGAAACTTTCAAGATGAAAAATGCTAACTATTGTTAACCTTGGTTATTACCTGGCTGATTTCTAAACCATAGACATGGAAGGCATAGAGAAACTATTATTTTTTTTAATCTTTAATTACAACAGTTTTTAAAACACAGGTTTTCCTACTTCTCACTTCTTGTTAGTTATGAATGTTTCTACTGTTATCAAAGATTTTCCCTGTATTTTTTTAAAAAAACAATAATATAGTGATAAAATTAGGACCTTCAGCAAAATCGATTTGCCTTCTAAGCTTGCATAGAGGCTGATGGCCTGATGTACAAGTCTAGTCCTTGATCATAAGGCACAGTGCCTTGTTTATAAGGCACAGTAGAGACTGACTGTCGGTCCCAGCATACCGCCATGGCCAGCAGGTCAAGAAAAGGGATCCTCAGCATATGTGAGGGCCTCTGCAATGCTGTGTGCCATTTGGGGCCCCCAATACAAAAGATGCTGACAAACAGGAGCAAGTCCAGCGGAGGCCAACAAGATGGTTGTGAAGCTGGAGCCCAGGATAAATGAGGAGAGAATGAGAGTGCTGGGACAGGGACGAGAGAGCTGGGAGGATTTCAATCTTTGGAGATAGTCACTGCTTGACGTTTTCCTCTTTGAAGGATGGTTAGAGTTCCAACATGTCTTCGCTGGTTTACATGGCTGTGTGTACCAGGACCTCTGGGCTGCAGGTTGCTAAATGGCATGGCTAGCACAGACTCAGGTAAAACCTGGACCAGAGCCACTGAACTCCATGGAGTTAGCTTCCAATATTTGGTGCTCCACACTCTACACATGAATCTGGAGGCACCTGGCAGCTGGAAAAGCTGTGAAGAGCCAGGCAGAAACCATTTCAGTATTGAGCTCTCTGCCAGAGACTTTCAGGGGGAGAATAGTTGTGAATGCAGATAGTAGGAAAGTTTTTGATGGGACTGTTGAAATTTGTTTATGCGTGGACAATTTATTTTTTTTTTTTCTGCATCTGAAGTACCTGTGTTGTAAAGCTACCTGACTCCACTGGGAAACTGTGGAGCAGAGAGGAACTGTCTTGCTTATCTTTTCTGTATTCTTTGCAGACTACATAAAGATGCAAGAGACTCGCTTGCTGGTGGTCACAGGGGACTAAGGTATCATCTTATATATATGACTAAGATACAGTTCTGTCTCTGCCTGGATGAGGCTGGAGATGGAAGGAAACCAAACCAGCTCTGAGGCTCATCTAAATACTTAACAGAGCGGCTCACCTCTGGCTTTAGGCAGAAGAAGATCTGTACCTGAAGGCAAAAAGGCAATGTAAGGTCATCTCTGCATCTCATGGCTGTCTTCTAGCCAGTTGGAAGTCTTTCCTGGTGGATATCATTGGCAAATGCTTTTGTCATTAAATACATTTGTTAGCACATGGATGATTCTGAAACTAAGCTATAATTATTGGTGGAGCTGGCAGTGGTGCCTATAATTAAGGCTGCCAGACATTTCCCATTAAAAGATTCTGTTTTCCAATGTTATATCCTTGCCAACATGTAACTGTTCAGGCTGAAATTTTCAGTTGCAGGCCATTGGCTCAGGCTGGTCTTTGTGTATATGAATATGTGTGCGAGAAAGCAGAAGTAAATATAGTTTAATCAGATTCAGGAGTGTAACACAGGGAAAAGGCATTGTTTTACTGTTACTTAAGGGGGAAAACCCCCCTGACACCCATATTGTTAAGAAAGTCTGACACTTTCATGCTTTATATTATTTTTAGACTTGAAATTTGGTTTTGTGACAATTCTGGGCTTTTCTTCTTCAGACTCCCCTTCCTGGTTTTGGCCAAATCAGATAGCTCTGAAGATGTGCTGTCAACAGAAGAAGAAGAAAAGGTTTGACCTGAAATTTGTCTGGAGCTTGAACAGCCTGGAGCTTCAGGAAGGAAGCAGGGTTTCCTCCTCCCCAGAGCAAGTTAGCAGCCTGTTATGTGGTTTGGCCCTGAAATAACAAGAATGCAGCTGGATTTCCTATAGCCTACGTGTTTCTCCAGCTGGCTCACGTCATAGGGAGGCAATCACACAGGCACTGATTGTGTGGGGATAAAGGTTTTCTGCCACAATGGGCAGAGGTAGCAGTGGAATACAGAATAGATCGTTCAAGGAGATGGATGGGGAAAAGGTGACTGCCTGTACAGTGAGGTGGGTATATCCTTGGAAGGTCTTACAGCTTCCCTTCTACTCATCCAGACTGGAGAGTTTGCAGGACCATGCCATAGCTCTGTGTGCCCACATCTCTTTACCTGTGATCAAAACAGGATTAAGGCAAGAGTCCTGAGAGTAGGAACTACTTTGTGTTCCAAGGATTTCAATTAAAGCTGGGGAACTCTTTCCTGTGAGTGCATTGTTTATCTTTGGCAAGTTTGAGTTTTCAGTAGAGATAATACTGGAGATAAATTTAAAAAAGCACTGTTTAGACTTCCTATCCCCAGGCCCTATCTGAGATATTTTGGAGAGAGTTTCATGAATGAAAATGGTGATGTACGTTTGATTACAATGCCCATTCCAGGTACAGTATGATTGGAAAAATATACCCCATATTCAAATTTTGAAAACAGCAGTCTTTGTGCCTTTCCAGAGCAAGCCTTGCAGCCTTTCTTAGAAAAGGTGCTGAGAAAAAGCAATTTGCCTTCAATGAGTCAGGATACCAATCTCAGTATAATAAACAATAAAACAGGCAATTTGAAGCAGGCTAAAGAAAAATTATGAAGTGATTTTATAACTGAATTTACTAGCCATGTTTTCATAATTATTTACAAGTACAACATCTGATACTGCAACATATTTGTCTCACTTGTTTTCCTAATTGCACTAATGTCAACAGTTATTCCTAGCTATTGGAGCTCTGCAAGGAGCCAGTGCCCATGAACTTCTCCCATCCTCCTCCAGTTGAAGTACCTTCCCTTCTTCATCTTTAAAAGCAGCTTCACGTTCATACAGGAACCAGTAGAAGTGAGCTGAATAATGTGCAGATTAAACTGGTAATCTAACTGGCATTTCTTTTAACAGTGTGGGATATTCCTGAGCTAGTTGAGATGATGCAGGAAGAAACAGTAGAAGCCAGATGATGATATCTTGATGACCTCAGTTATTTAAATAAATTGAGTTTTGATTTCT